>MU223457.1:4937518-4954871 GCA_018584345.1 Thuja plicata | reverse complement strand
TGATAGTTGACCTTAGCATTTTTGGTCATTTAAGTTTTGGATGTGATGACAAGGTCTTGTTTGGCCCATAGTGATCTAAATTTTTAGCTCCCACCTAGATTTCATAACCATCACCCATTTTCAAAACCTTGTAAATCTGATCTTGTATGTTAGATTTGGATGAAACAAAAGTCAAAATTAACTCTCTTTGATGCACTAGATTCAATGGTGAGGTCCAAATGACACCAAAGTTCACCCAAAACAAAATTAATCTTGATTACCTCTAAATTTTGAGAAAGCCCTTGTAGATCTAAAACTCTATTACCATGTTAGAGTCACAAACATCATGAATCTTACAAGATTACCTACAACACCAAAAATATGCCTTCCACAAGAGAGAAAAAAGAGAAAATGTCTAATTATAGACACACTAGATTAAATTGATATTGTACATACCATATCAAAACATCTTCATATGATGTCTTTCTTATAAAGGTAAGGTTGATAGCTTGGTTTAGAAAAGATTGAGACACATGTCTTAATTCTATAATGTGAGACAATTAATTTGAGTTAAATGACCTAGGATTCGAGGAGCAATCAAAACTAAAATATAAGAAAAAATCTAATGGAAAATAAGACTTCTTCAAATATTCTTAGGTCCTAAATAAACTTAACATGTGAATAGGACCTACTAGTAAACTAGTTAGATAAAATAGCTTATTGAAACAAAAACTATGTTATTTATAGATGTCATGAATTTCATCTATTTCCTATTTGTCCTTATGTTTCATGTTTATTTAATATATTTTTAACATAATGTTTATTATGTTCCTAAATTGTATGACTCTTGATGTTACCATGATTTAATATATTCTATGATGATTATATTCATCTCTTATGTTATTCCATAATATCACATTTATCTTATCATGCTAATACACCTTACATCTTTATAGTCCTTACCATACCCATTTCTATTGATTATGTATCTTTGATTCTTATCATGATTACATATTGTAACATCATAAATTATACCCTTTACAATTTCACACAATGTTTAGCACCTATTTTGGAGGTCGTGTTTGCTCTAGTGCAAATAGGCTCATCTAGAGTCTAGATTGGTAATTTGGGTCACATTGCCTAGTGCCTAGCCCTATGTGTAACTAAAAAGGGTTAGATACTACTTCTCAATGCTATTTTCCTACCAATTTGGCTCCAAATTCAAATATTGGAATTTTGGTGTCCGACCGTTAATGGTTCTATTCCTATTGTTTGCCTCTCTTGGGAAATTGTTAATTAAAACATGCAAGTCACATGTAAAATTGTCTACTCTTGAATTTAAAATCCCAAGCTCACTAGAAAATTAATCTACCCATGCATTGTATTCAATCATATCAACCAATCAAGATCGTCCAAGTTTTGAGAAGTCTAAAGACACTATCAAGTATAGTGTTCGATCTAGAATTGAAGTAATTATGTTTAACATTGTTGTGGTTATGTTGGACACTAACACTTGTATGAAATCATCAACACCTTATATGTAACTCAAACAAGGGCTTCACATCAAGGTAATCATTGTGGTATCACCATCATCATTATTTATTTGTATTTTCTCTAGAGAGAGAACACGAAACTTGTTTCTATTATGGATGTGGGAACACCAAAATGGGGTTTGACTTAGGGAAGAACTTATAAAACACAACTTTTCCCCTCTTTCATGTGTCCAGGTGTAGATCCAAAGGATTTCAATCTAAAATAATACAAATAGATAGAGAAAATTATGATATCCATTCTCAAATTTTGAACAACAAAAAATGCTCAAGAACTAGTGTTGGGCACTACTGTCCAGACACTTTTTCTTAAAATTTTGAGGATAGAAAATGAATTACCTCTTGATTTTGTTTTTAAAACTGATTTTTGAGAAAATATTCTTTAGGACAAAAGAATCTAGCACTTTAGTCCAACAAAATCAACACTTATTTCTTCTCAATGTCTCATTTTGAGATTTGTAACTCTCCTATGCACTTCAATTTTATATTTTCTACATTCAATTAATCTTGTTCAATTTATCCTTCTTTACCCTAGTTCATTACACACACATTAAATGAGTCCCAATCCCATGTAATTAAAATAGGTATGATTCCATGACAACATGACTCTTCCTCGTGGATTAGAATCCAAGCCCACTCACATTTCTAATGTTGCATGGGAGAAAGATTTGACCCAGGTTAATGCATATGTTAGTCTAGAGTTTCATTTACCATATCACATATATAATTATATTTTATGGTCCTTAACATGTTCATATTTCATACATCTTATGTATTCTTACACGAATATTTTCTATCATTTATGTCTATCCTTATTACACCATTTTCCTTAATTGGGGATAACATTGATGGGTATCTTCCCTTCCATTTATTACATATTTATTCATGATTATATCTTTCCTATGTTCTTACATGTTTATCATGTGGTATTATCTTTTAGGTCATGTTTTAATTCCTTGTTATGACTATATATTATCTCATCTTCTCCAATTCGTTGTATCCTTTATATTCAACTGATTGGAAGGTGACATATATCATACTAATGCTCCTTTTGTGATTTATTTTTGTAGTGATAGTATTTTTTTTAGTATCTAATCTAGGGGAAATTTTAAGTTCTTTTACACATTTAGTTAGTTAGATATTTACCACATTCTATAAGAATGAGAATATCTCACCATTCTCATCTTTAAGTTTATTGTTCTTGATGGTGGATCTTTTTCACACAAACTAAATTTAGTACCTATTTTGTAGGTGTTTTTAGTGCCCAGTTCAAGTTGAATTTAAGAATTATTTTCATATTTTATGTAAATAATTTTATCCTTTTTAGTGTTAAAATATATTTGATTTCCATGTGTAGCTAGACCTATTTTAATTTATTATGTACCTGTTAGATTGCATGCACAACAAAGTGGGGATAAAATGTAATGGTGAAAATGGAACACCCATTCCCTTTTCCTTTATGTTTTAGGACCACTTTTTATTAGAGTCTCGTTAATGCATCAAATAGTCTACAAATGATAAATTATTGCATGAATTCAACACATGATATCACTACATCCCAATATTATTATCATTCATCCCCAAAGATTGATTTTAATTCTTAGGTTTTTCATTCATTTCCATATATTTATCTCCATATATTGTATTTGTGAGCATAAAGTTTACCTAGGTTGTTTCTATAACCATAAATTTGAAACCTAAACTTTTAATGCTTAAATTGAAATTAAATGCTAAATCCTTCATACTAGGCTTTGTGAGTTGACCCAGTGCACATATACATCAATTTTTGTGATGTGTTATTGTTTTTCAAGGAATTACTTCACTCACATAAAATTGTGTTAGCATGTGAAAGAAGAGAGTCAATTTTGTATTGTTTTATTGACATCAATTTTAGGTGATTCAAGCATGTTTCCTTGTCGTCTTTGATATCTCACTCAAAGCCATAAGGTTGGTCCCCTAGTGGTTTGGATAAGAAGAATATGTCCTTACAATTTACTAGATTCCCTATAGGCATGCTTATAAACTCTACTATTTATTACTCATTTCAAACATTAGAATATCAATGTAAGTGAAGTTCAAATATCAAATTTTTAATCATAGGTTCAATTTCAAAATCATAGAGACTAATTTAGTAGGTACATTTTAGAACTATTAAAAGAATAATTATTTTGAAAATGCTAAGAAATTCACCCAAGTAAGCCCTACAAATTTAATATTATGACATTGATTCCTAGTATCTTTTGCATCATTTCCTACTTTCAAAATACAACTAAATAACACATTTTAATTTATTTAATTTTCACACTTGATCTAGCATTTATGTTTCCATACCCCAAATCACATATTTGAGTTTTTTTCCTAGTACATGGTTGTGTTCTAGGACTCTACTCTCACACGTATAAAATTAGCAAAAAAGAACTAGTATTAACCCTAATAACAAGGGTGTTGAAAAAGTGCAAATGAGCTACATTGGAATCACATTAAGATTTTCCATTTTCACCTATCTTGGACTATCTCAAAGACATTTGAAACTTTTCATTTCTTAGTAAATATTCATTTTATTCTTTTACCTTAGTACATTCATAATATTTAATGGTATCATATGTGTTAAAGGCTTTGACCATACTTGCATGCCCTATTTCTATCTATAGATTTTCCACATCACAAAGTGTTGAAAACTTCTCAATCTTTAGTTTGTTTTTAATTCTTTTGTTTTCTTAGAATTATGTACCAAGAAAGGATCTTCCTTGGCCATATCCCTACTTGGAGCATCACTAGAATAGTCATGTGAATCTATAGAAGAATAAAAAGGATCCTCATTTGATAAAACATGTGAAGGAGTCTTCTCAAACACTCCCACAAGGGCAATGAGAAAGTAATTGGACACAATCATTTATCATTGAGTAGGTTTTGCATGAGGTAATGCATTCCTTGCATGGTTGAAATATTTTTGGGACAATGAGAAGAGTGACACTTTGATTTTAAAAAATAAACTTCAACTTCAACTAAAATAAATATTTTCGTAGTCTAATTTTTGCCTCCATTTTTATTACTAACTAAAATGTTGAGAAAATGGATCTAACCTAAGCATGTGAACTAGAAACCATTTCCAAACACCTTCATTAGGGAACAACCAATTATGCCCAAATTTACCTTTTTAGGACATTTGGGCACATGTGGTTGATAATTCCCATTTGAATTGTTGATTGGATATGATTAGATACAATTAATTAAGAATGAAAGAAATAGGTAAAAGGATGCAAAACTAACAATATTAAGGATAAATAGTAAGATAAAGAATATATATGCAAATTTTGAAGACATGAATAGGATTCATAAATGAACCAACATATGAAATTTAAGCCTAAAAGTATCAATCTATGTCAATATGTGTCACTAACCTGAAGATGTCTTATGAAAATTTCATCATTGAATTCCAGATTGGGATACCCTATAGATCATCCTCCTAAAATTTTTGTTAAAAAGTGTTAGTCATCATAGCTAATTGATAGAAACCAATACTTTTTACTTGTTCAAAACTTGTATTTGTTCATCTTTATTTGTTCTTCAGGAAACTGTAATCCAAAGTTGTTGAATCTAAATCATACACATGAAGAAGAGAGAAAGTGTGTTGTATTGTATAGGGGCTTGCCTAAGTTAAACCCCAGGTAAGAATTAACCTTTCCTACACAAATGATCATTAGAAAGAGAGTGTTTCTTTGATTAGGCCGATGCTATAAACCTTAAGGAAATGAAAATTGAAATGTTATGCCTTTTCTATGAAATTATTTCCTTGAAGCTTCATGAAAAGTTGATTTTTATAGGTAGGAGTTCATGCATGTAATCACTCAATGATGAAACACATAATTGATCATGGATGCCAACTTGAATGATTGAACTCTCCATGACTACCTTGAAGAAGCTTGATTTATTTCTTAGTTAGAATTAAATGATAAGAGTTATCACTTGTGGAAGAGATATAGAAATGAGGGGGTGAGGCTTGTATTTATAATCAACCTCATGAAACATGTTAATAATTTTGAAGAAGGCAGACATTGGGATCATTTTTCCACTCAACAAACTTATGATTGTTAGATGTTCATATTTGGGCCCAAAATGGTCGGACACTAATGCTTAGTGTCATAGTCCTTGAGGACACTAGCACCTAGTGCCATATCCCTTGAGGACACTACCACCTAACGCTATAGTCCTACCACTTTGGCATGAAATCTGACTAGTGTGCTCAGGATTGAGCTAGGCTTTTAGATTTGTTCATGGAATGAGTACAATCAATAATCTATTAGGGACATGAGGAAAAGCCACCAAATTGAGCCCCAAATGAGTATAACATTGTACAAGGATACAATTTATGACACTACATTAACCTTTAATAAATTCTGATCAAAATCCCCTTTGTTCAAGATCTATCTCCACACAAATGTGAGTGTAACAAGTGTAGGAAAAAGGTTAGTTCTTAAGAATATAATGGTATTTTCCAAACTCACTTCCAATAGCCAAGAGTCCCTATAGCTCCTAGAAATATAGAGGTGTGGAGGGAAATGAATCCACAAAATGCAAAGAAGAAAGATTAATTCAAATGTCAAAGGTGGGAAACTATAGTTTGATGTAAAGGTAATCTCATAAAAAAAACCACAATCCAACATTGATTACTATCTCTTTATCCTTAAGGGATTCAAATTCAAATACAAACATCCCTGCCATAGGAATAGATGGTAATTGTGTCATGCAATGACTCTTTAGACATCTTTATGATTCAAGCATCTAAATTACTTACTTTGGGCCATCAACTTGTAAATTTATAAATTAGTGCATTATCTTTTAGGAGCTCCTTGTGATTGGAAATTTCTTCATCTATACAAATTTCTAGAGTACGATCAACAATGTGAAAGGAAGGTGTGCATGATTTTATAGAGTTTTGAGAAGTGGGCTCAAGGTTGAGAAACTATAATCAATGGAGTTATGTGGACTCGAGCCATATCTCTTATTGTTCAGATTAGCATTTATGTGGGAATCATTAGGAGGGAATGATGCCTTGAGAGTATTGAGCAACTTCGAGAAAACCATTTCACCATTTTAACTTGCATGTCTTTGAATCCATAAACCTCAACAACTTCAACCACATCATGCTCTTTCTTCCACTTATATTGAGTTCATTCCCAAAATTCCACAAATTCCCAGTACATCTTAATAAATATGTGGTATGCAAAGATTTATTGAAAGGAGCAACAAAAAATTAAAGGAAGATGCAAAATATCAGAGGACAAGAGAGGACAGTAGAAACATAAATAAACTACACTAATGTCTCATTGTTCAAAAGTTAATCAATGTAAGCTAACATAACATAGAATCGAAACTTCCAAACAAAGCACATTATAATAAATTTATAAATAAAAATTTCATCAACTAGGTGACATTGCAAACACAAATTCACTTGTAACCTTCTATTTAATGTCACATGACCCTTTGATGAAATGCTAAGAGTAGAATAATAACCACTCTCATCCCACCAAGGAAGATAAAATAGCCAATCCGGATAAAACTTCAAGCAAACCTTTGCAATAGCTTTTTTACTGATAAACTCTTCTATGAGTTTGAATTTGACTCTTGATTTGCATGTCATGAGACATTCAAGCTCCAATGTCTTTCATTAATAACATACGGTTGTAGAAAAATGTTGTCTTTTCCCGTCCAAAGGGATGTTGCATCGTTCTGTTGGCAAATTCGCAAGTAGAGACAAATTAGCACAAAGCTTTTGAATTTCAACTTGAAGGTGGAGGATGAAGTTAGAGAAAACAATAAGACAACATGTTTTCTGAATAAACTCAATAAATGCATGCTTGCAAGTGTGGGAAACAATATCAAAGGAGAAGCACCAAGGAGAGTTTCTTTCCAAGACCACACTTGAAGAAATGAGATAGGCAGAGAGGTGAAAAATACTATAACTTTAAAAAATGAGGACAAGTCCAAAAGACATGTTTTATAGACTCAATTTTCACTTAAAAAGGTCTTACAAATTTAAGATAGTTATCAATAGGAAACTTAAGATAGAACACTTTCCAAGCTAATTTGTCTATAATGACATAGAATGATTTTTTTTATCATCTCAGACTTCAAATCAAATCTTTATATATATATATATATATATATATATATATATATATATAATAAACCAATCAAAACTAAAATTTGATATGTTAAACCAATCAAAACTAAAATTTGATATGTTTATATAAAAAATTAATTAATTGGTTGGAAACCTCATCTTCATCCCCCAAAATTCTAGCATCACACTATAGATGCCCAAACCAAACTTTTAGAAAGAGAGAGACCAATCAAAACTAAAATGTGAAATATTTATATATAAAAATATTTAATTGGTTGGAAACCTCATCTTCATCCCCCCAAAGTTCTAGCATCACACCATATATGCCCAAACTCCAACAACGTTCTTGTCCTCTCCAACAACAATAAATTAAAAAGCAAAGTATGTCTCTTCAACAACAACACGAATGCTTTAAACAAGCCTTGCCTCATGGATTAAGATATTTATCCAAAATATTCAACCTTCATCACTAAAGCTATAGTTAGTGGCTTGAAAATTTCTTAATTATAAAGTATTGAAGCACATGCCACATTTCTTATTTCTAGAGTCAACTTGTACGGAAAATTTGGGTATCACTCTCCATTTTTTACCTGGTGTTTACACCAATTTGACCGATAATAAATTATAACACATTCACTTATGTTAATTATTTTATTTTGCTTTTAGATCATTACATAAGTTTTTTTGAAAGTTAAAAATAAAAATTTTTTTTTTTTTTTTTTTAAATTTTCTATTAAAAACCTACTTTATTTTCTATTTTTTCGAGATTCTTTTATTATTTTCATTACTAGCAACTTGGTCTATAGATTTAAGGTATTAATTTTTTGATAAAATACATGACTTTTACATAATTAAAATTTTAATCAAATTTTCAGTTTTATAAAAGATGATAGTGTTTTATATATTTTTAAAAATTTATTGCAATAATTTATATATTTATTAAGATAGTTTAAAATATTATTTGATTTTATACAACTCTTTGTTAAAGTAAATATAAACTTTAATAAAAATAACTAAAATTAACATCTATGTAAAAATAAATTTTATGTTTATCACATAGTAAAAAGAAATTATCCTTTTCATGCACCTTAAATAGTAATTTACAAAATAATCCACAAAGTTTACAAAAATCATATTCCCCAAACTAAGAAAACTTATTTCTAATTTAAGAGATAATGCTTGAATACATTAGAATATAAACTCAAAATCATTTGTTTGGGGCAATCCTAATGACAAAGATCCTCCTCCCTCTTCTACTACTGCTCTCGCAACTTGAGGGCTTTCTTTATATCTTTTTTTGGTGAATAGTTGTATGTTTCCCGCCTGATGATGAGTGACTCTTCGCGAGGTGATTTTTTATCCCCACGGTCCTTTTTTGTGAATATTGTACTTTTTTAATAAATTGATTGAAAATGCCTCTATTCATCAAAATCATTTCATTTTGAGATATAATAATTGAATTTCTAAGAATTATTTGTAGACATTTCTTCGAGACAACCGTCCTCATACATATGAAAAAACATGTACGAGGAGGATTGTCTCGAAGAAATGTCTACAAATAATTCTTAGAAATTCAATTATTATATCTCAAAATGGAATGATTTTGAGTTTATATTCTAATGTATTCAAGCTTTACCTCTTAAATTAGAAATAAGTTTTCTTGGTTTTGGGAATATGATTTTTGTAAACTTTGTGGATTATTTTGTAAATTACTATTTAAGATGCATGAAATGGATAATTTCTTTTTTCTATGTGATAAACATAAAATTTGTTTTTACATAGATGTTAATTTTTTTGTTATTTTAATTTATCTTTCTATTAAAGTTTGTATTTATTTTAACAAGGAGTTGTATAAAATCAAATAATCTTAGTAAAGATGATGTTAAACTTTAAATATCAATTTAATGTGAACTAATGATTCTAATATGCTTGAAAAAGTAATACAATAGCACAAGCTTAGTTTGAAGCATGTAAATCACCATAAAAATTTAGTATGAAATCTAAAAGTTAGGATAAAAAAATGACCTCGTCATGTTCAAAGAAGGATAATGACTTTCCTATACTACATTAGTTAAAATTAGTCTATTCACATAAAATATAATATCATTATTGCATCTTGTACGAGGTCATGTATTAATAAATTATATTATAGTTAGTTGTAATGAAATAAATTGCACAAAAGAATAAATATTCTACAATTACTTTCAGAACACTTGAGAATAATACACCACTTTGAGAGGGGAAACCCCTAAAAAACATCAAGAAGAACAAAAATCACAATATAATGATAATAAACCAACCATTAGCTTTTATTTATACCATACTTATTCCTTAGATGTTGTCAGCAAGAAATCTAGGGACACAGACTGAAGTTTCGAACCCCAATGACTTTCTAGTGTTGTTGGCTTATACCCTGAACTTAGTCTTATTAAGGGAACCATGAACTAGAACTACGCATAAGATTATCTACAAACAAAGTATGAGGAAATACACAACACATCATATTGAGACTCAAAAGTATTTGTATACATTCAATACATCATATAAACCATTGTACCTCCTCATATACTCTCATACATTCATATCATTGGTGCAGGAGCACCTAGGCTACCTACTAAACCCTAGATGTTTTGGCATGTAACTGACCTTGGCCAAGTCAATGTGTGTGTTTATTTTGGACCTTAGGAGGTCTTTTAAGGTGTGTTACTAGGTGGATGGATAGTTAGTGTCTAGTCCAACCTAGTATAGTTAGGTTACTTTAATGCTTAGTTTTGGTCTAAATGGGAAATGTGATCTAAATGTGTCCTAGACCTTAGCATAGTAAGAAAGATGCTTTTCTAGGATTTTATGATGTTGGTTCATTGAACCATATGGCATAGAGGTCCTAAAAGATAGGATTGAGGCATAAATGCAAAGATGCTCAAAAGTTGTCATGACAACATTTACAACTTTTTGAAAATGTTGCATGCAACTCGACAACATTGGATTCCCCTCATTGCAGGAGTGGGAAATTAATGGATAAGGCCTAGAAACATGGAAGAAGCATCTTAAGTATGTATGTGGCTCATTTCCCGAGGAGGAGGAGGAGACTATAAGCAAGTTTTTGAATAGTAAGAAGCTCTGCAATTCTGTGTTGTTAGCAATATTCAAGCATTTTGAGTTACAGAGAATTTAGATGTATTGAACTGATCGATGTAATGTTAGATTTGTGTTGAGTAGGTAGATACAAATTTTTTTTCCTTCATTGTGCAAGTACTTTAGATTTATTTTAGTAGCATTAATAAATTGATTAGGATTTAAGGAGTTTGTTGGTTTAGTTTAGAGTAGTTTGTGTTTCCATGGCTCCCCCATGAAATATAACCGTGGGAATCTCCTAAGGGTAGATTAATGTTTTAGGGGAGCCTACATACAATGTATATATGCTAGTAGAGGTCCTGAAGAGTTGAGATACTATTTTTAGAGTTATGCCCTAGGCGAACAATGTTTGTCCGGTTAGGGGTATAACAGAGTAAGAATCAAGTGCCATTGCAAGGAAGTGTGTGAGGGAAATAAACCAAGCATGGTTATAGGAACCTTAGGGTTTAATTGATCCCTTCCTATGATCCTAGATCCTATCCAATCCATCTTGATACATTTTTAGCAAGAAATTAGCGTGTCACTGTCAATGCTTGAAAATAGGCCTAAAAGACCTACATTTCAGGACAATAGTGTACGAATGGTTTGAGGAGCTAAAACCTTGAAAATATTTAAGGTCTTGAAAAAGGGTATCTAAGTCCTAAGTTATTTTTTAGGGTTGTGTGGAAGTTTTTGACAAGAAACCAGAAAAACCATTTGGATAGGGCTAATAGGGCTACTAGGCCTAATAGGCTCAAAAGCATTGTGAAGGTGGAACTCAATCACTTTGGAGTAGAAGACCCATTCAAATGGGATTCAAAAGATTTCAAAAGGATTTTTTTGAAGGTGGACATATCCTTTTTAGCACTTGTATTAATGTTTGGGAAGAATTGAGCTTGGAATCATCCAAGGAGGCATAGAGGTAAAGAGCACTTTCAATGGTGGAAAACTTTCAAGATTGGGCACAAAGCAACTAACTCATAGTGTGGAGTTAGAATAGACTTGGGGTGTGAAGACTCAAGGATTTGGAGGATTATGGAAGGGAATTAGGATCCTAGGTGGACTAAGGCAAGTTAAGACCTTAGGTGAGTGAGTGCAATCCAATCTTGGGACTCTTCTATCAGAGTGGTATCAAAGCCTCTTTTGATCAGGCTTGTGGTTAATGTTACAACCAGAGGAAAATATTGGAGAGTCAACAATGGTGAATAATGATGAATTAGAAAAGAAGGTAGATGAACAAGAGGAGGAGAATAGATTACTTTGAGATAGGTTGGCTCAATTGGAGAAAAAAGTGGATGAAGTTGATGTGAAAGCAGATGAAGTGAAGGATAGAATGGAAGGGAAAGGAAAAGAAATTGCCATTGAAGATGAATTCCATGAAGATGATCATGTCCTTGACCAAGAACCATTCTTGAAATCCCTAAAGGCTGTGAGTGGAAAAGTATTGGAAGGAGTTCCCATTTTTAGTGGAAAAATGGAACCAGACGTAGTCCTTGATTGGATAGAGGGACTAGAAAACCATTTTGAGTGTGATGGAATCACAGAGGCTCAAAATGTGAAGGTTGCAAAAGCTAGATTGAGAGGGTATGCTCTCACTTGGTGGAAATTAATCCAATATGAGAGGGAGAAGGAAGGGAAAAGGCACGTTGCTTCATGGAAGGCTATGGTAGCAAGAGTAAGTGATGCTTACATCACTGAGGATTAAAAAATCTAGTTACACAAGAGAAGACAAGGTCTAAGGCAGAAGGACCTAGATGTCAATTGATACACTGAAGAATTTTAGAGACTTTGTATGAGGTCAAGAGTAGCAGAGGATGAGAAGGTGAAGGTAGCAAGGTACCTTAATTGAATTAAATGGACCATTCAAGATGAGATGAGTCTTTTGACTCCAAACATAGTTTAGAAATGCCACCAAATTGCTATTAAGGTGGAAGACAAGTTGAAGAAGAAACAAGATTCCAACACCTCAAGAGGAAGAAACACTAGAGGACAAAGAGGTGGTTATGGTGGAAGAAACTATGAATCTAAAGGTCAAGCAGAGACTAAAATTACTTAACAACATGAAGGAAACTTCAATAGAGGAATTTCAAGTAGAGGAAGGAACTCTAACAATAGAGGAAGAGGCAATAGTCAAGGGAGAGGCAACTATTTTTCCAATATGAAGTGCTATCACTGTAATCAGTTAGGACATCCGGCATATAGGTGTCCAGAGAAGGGAAGTACCTCTATTAGGAATAAAAGTCCACAAGAAAACTGAGAGGGGGGGGGGGGGGGGAATAAGNGGGGGGGGGGGGTGAATAAGTTGTAATCTAGATTATTAAAATTTATACTTTAAAAACCAAACCTGCAAATGTAAATGATAACACAGTAATAGACAACACTATAACACAATATTTGTTATCGAGGAAACCCTGTTAAAGGTAAATCCCCGGTGGGAATTAATACCCACAAATAAAGTACTGAGAGTATAGTATCCTTGTTAAAAGATATTAGCCCTGTTAGGAGCTTGTTACAACATTTCAGTACACAGTTCCTGTTAGGAGACAAACCCTGTTAGGAGTCAAAGAAAATAGTAGGCTCACTGCCAAGGCACACTTCCCAAAGAAGGTTAAAGCCACCCTCAAGGATTTACTATCTGAATCAAGTGTATACAACAAATACACATTCTAGCAAACTGTCAGATAGCAACTATCTTTGCTTAGTCAGTTCCAATGATGTATCAACTCTGCTTTGTATCCAACAGTCAACAAGCTTTGCAACTTCCACACTTCTCTTTCTTTTCTCTGTCACACTTCTTCTCAAGAATTTATCTTTCATATATACCCTCTTATAATAATTCATTAGGTTGGCCAATTAAGCTTTCCTAATACATAATTAACTAGGTTAGCCAATTAAGGCTTTCCATCATACAAATAATTACATAGCCCCTTGCTAAGATACACACAGTATCTAAAACAAGTATACAACATTTAAAATTCATTACATGTAATTTTAGATCCGCAATTCATGCTCACAATTAATTTCACACGCTACATGTCTGAAGTTGGCCAGGAAATAGGTCTTCTCCATAATACATGCAACAACTGACGTCATCAGTATCCAATCAACAATGAAACTCAACCCATTACTCTATCATATGTCGGCTGTCCATCAGTAAGCTCGCAAGTTCTGAAATATCTTTGCTAGGAAGATATACCCAAAACACAAAGACCTTCTCTATCCAAAATCATAGTTACAGTCCAGAAAACTAGTCTTCACTAAATCAACTATAACATCCACAGTAGGTAATATAAATTCAAGCAACCTTAGGGATAAGGTCAACACACATCCTTCTGCATAAGTCCAAATTTGATCATTCTGAATCATTTGTACAGTGTCCATACACTTCATCCAGTTACGTAGCCAGTCTGTCTTCTTCATAGAAATATATGTTGACTTCAGTGACAAAACATGAATATCAACAACATGATTAGTAACCAAAACTGATATCATCCAACAACCTCTCAAGGAGGTGATAAAAGAGTGAACTATGTTCATGAGGAGATAAGTGGAAACAAGAACCCTGAAGTTCCATTAGAATCAGAGGAGGGAGAGAATCTCATGATGAGAAGAACTCTAATCAAAGAGCCAGTGAAGGAAGAACTTAGTCAGAGGAGATCATTGTTCAGAGTAAAGTGTAAAATGATGGGCAAAGTATGTAGAGTCATCATAGACTCAGGGTCAACTAAAAACATAGTGTCAGAGGAGGCATTCAGTAAGTTGAAAATGAAAAGGCTACCCCACACCAGTCCCTATAAGGTCACTTGGCTAAACAAAGGACAACATGTCCTAGTTAATGAGCAAGCTTGGGTAGAATTCTCAATTGGGAGATACAAGGATAAAGTTTTATGTGATGTCTTACCTATGGACGCATGTCACTTGCTCCTAGGTAGACCATGGAAATTTGATAGGAGGGACATGCATGATGGAGTGAAAAATTCATACTCCTTCAAGAAAGATAATGTGACATACAAAATCCAGTCACTATTGGAGGATGCAAAATTGAAGTCTACTGGTCCCAATGCTCTCATGGTAAGTGAAAAAGAGTTCTTAGAGACTTTAGGTGAATGAGAAGGAGTTGGATTTGCACTGGTATTAAAGCCAAAGGAAGTCGTAGACAAAACAGAGAAGAGGACAAAGCTGCAAAAAGAAGTCCAAGAGATGCTAGTGAAGTATGAAGGAATAGTGAGTGATGGGTAACCATCAACCCTAACCCCTAAGAGGTCTGTAACCCATCAGATAGACCTAATACTGGGATCTACCCTACCCAATAATGCATCCTATAAAATTAATCCCCAATAGAATGAAGAGATTGCTAGACAAATCCAAGAGCTCTTAGAACAAGGCCTTATAAGAAAGAGCATTAGCCCTTGAGCCATACCCATAGTCTTAGCACCTAAAAAGGGAGGAACTTGGAGGTTATGTATAGACTCCAGAGAAATCAATAAGATCACCATTAGGTATAGGTTCCCTATCCTTAGGATAGAAGACCTAATGGACTGTCTAGGAGGAGCAAGGTACTTTACAAAGATAGACCTAAAGAGTGGCTATCATCAAATCAAAGTAAATGAAGGGGATGAGTGGAAAACAACCTTCTAGACTAGAAAAAGACTGTATGAGTGGCTTGTCATGCCATTTGGGTTGTCAAATGCCCCATCAACATTCATGAGGTTGATGAATGAGGTACTTAAATATTACAATGGAAATTTTATAGTGGTCTACTTAGATGATATACTCATCTATAATAAGACAAGGGAAGAGCACCTCAAACACCTTGAACTAGTTTTTAAGAAGCTGCAGGAGGAGAAGTTGATGATCAACTTAGAAAAGTGTGAGTTCATTAAGACATAGTTAGTGTACCTTGGTTTTGTTCTATCTCAGGGTAACTTAAAGATGGATCCTAGAAAAGTGGAGGCCATCATCAACTAGCCTACTCCAAGAACAAGCACTGAGGTAAGAATTTTTCATGGCCTAGCACAATATTATAGAAAGTTTATTAAGCTATTTAGTGCAATCTATTCTCCTATGTTGGGCACTATTAAAGGAGGCATGAAGACTAAGTTTATTTGGAATGAACAAGCTAACCATGGTTTTGAACTACTCAAAAAGAATATTGCAACCCAACCAATTTTGGGTTTTCCAAGCTTTGAAAATTTATTTACAGTGGAGTGTGATGCCAACAATGTGGCAATTGGAGCTGTCTTAAGCCAAGAGGGAAGACTAGTGGTCTTCCACTCTGAGAAAATAAGTGAAGCTAAGAAGAAATATTCTTCTTATGACCTAGAGATGTATGCTATGGTCCAGTCACTAAGAAAATGGAGGCATTACTTTCTTCCAAAGGAGTTCATAGTCTATTTAGACAATCAAGCCTTGAGCTTCTTGAATTCACAAGAAAATTTGAGTCATAAGCATATGAAGTGGGTTGAATACCTGAAAGCATACATATTCAATATCAAACACAAGAAGGGATTGTAGAACAAGGTTGCAGATGCCTTGAGTAGAAGAACCCTTACTGTCCAAGAGATCTAACTACAGAGCATGGGAATAGACAACTTCAAAGATCTATATGGTGATGATGAAGACTTTGCAGACATTTATAAGGTCTGTCAAGAATATTAGAACCATTTTCATAGTAAATATTCTGAATATACTTTGCAAAGTAATCTCCTATTTAAAGGAAGTCAACTATGTGTCCCTAGAGGGTCTATAAGGGAGAATTTGATTCAGGAGAAACATAATGCTGCACTGAGTGGCCATTTTAGGGTCAGTAAGACACAAGAACTTGTTCAGAGATTTTACTTTTGTCTTTTAAAGAACCTGAATTTGAGGAATTCACCCAAGGGTTTCAAGATTTTAATATGTACCAGACAGAAGAGCCAAGAGAATAGGTATGTCATCAGTCACCTGTATTTAACCTAGTCACCATAGAAACCAAAGATAGGAAGTTTTTTAAGAAAGAAAAACAGTCAGATCCTATCATACATGCTTTGTCTAACCTATCATGAACCCATTCCTCTAGTCTTTAGACCTCAAGTCTATAGACCTTATACATCCTGTAAAATAAGAGAAATAGATGAAGAATCATCTTATTCTGGTTTAAATCATCTTCAGTTTGAAGAACAAATCCAATAGGAATATGAAGATGAAGAAATCATTTTCCCTAATATTCTTGATCCTAGTACTGCCAGGATGGTTATGACTGTACTACCAGAACCTACTCCCAAGTTAGAACCACAATATCTAGTCCACTTACTCACTGGCAAGTTTTCACAGTATATCAGTGTAATAATAAATGGTAAAGCATATGATGCTCAAATTGACACTGGTGCCTCACTATCTTTCTGTAAACAACAAGTCCTAGAAAGATGGGAACAATTGACAGAAAAGACTGTTTATACTGCCTGCGATGTACAAGGTAAAGAATTCAGATGTGACAAATACTGCCATCAACAGACCTTGCAGGTAGAAGGGAAAAAGTTTAAATGTGACTTCTTTGCTATGCAACAGATGCCAGTAGATGTGTTACTGGGTGGTAACTTTATTGACA
>MU223457.1:4856297-4897183 GCA_018584345.1 Thuja plicata | reverse complement strand
TTGAGTGGATGGTGAGAATATAGTGTTCTGACTGGTATCCATGCATTCAACCTTTACTAGTATCTCTTTTATTGGTGTCTTATCACCTTGAGTATCTTTTTCTTCATTTATGTCAATTGGATCATTGGTGGGAACTTCATCCTGTTGTGTAGATGTATCATTAATGCACATTTCTTCAGTTCTTACAAATGCCTTATCAACTTTGTCCATATCTTTTTCAGATGCAGTCATGGATATCTTTATATTATCAACTACTATAGTGTCTTTTGAGTCTTTATCTGTATCAGAAGTTATTGTGACTGTGGGCACTGAAACCTATGGACCTGTCATAGGCGCTATCTGAATCACTAGTTTTGTAACCTATTTAGAAGGAGCTGGAGTTTCCTTAGTAGTAGGCCCGTTGGTGGATACATGTGTCTATTTATAAACACTTGTGCAAATGCCTTTTCAGTCTCTTTACCTATCTGCTCATATTCTTTGTTCATAATCTATAGGGTCCTTGTCTTAAATCGGAGATGAGGCTTCACCAGATCTAATAATATAGCCTTCTCATCATGCGAGCATACAGGGAGAAGAGTATCCAATGTTTCTTCTCTAATCTTCATGTCTTCCTCTATTTCATGTCTTTTCATGATCTCCAATAAGTTCCATAACTGATCTGGTATCACTATCTTGAGTTCAAGAACTATCTTCTTAAACTTGATCATATGAGATATGATCATAGAATGTATCTCAGTCTTATCAATTTATTGATACTTGTCATATACTTTAGAAAGTGTATCTAATCTCCCTTCATTTACAATCCTATTCCTCAAAACATTTAGACTAGGTCTAAATCCTACCTCAGGAGGAGCTTGAGTATTCTTTTCTTTTCTCCGAGTGTTCCTTAAGGATGGGTGATTTGTGGGTGCCTATTTTCTTCCTCTAGTCTTCTTGCTTGGTGTAGACAGTGGAGATGAGTCTAAATCAATGGTGGTAGAGGGCGCACAGGTGCTCTCTACTTTCTTCTTCTTCTGGATCTGTTCAGCCTTCTCAAGATCTTTTGCTATCTTGGCATCTCTAGCTTTGTCAAGATCTTCTTGAGTGACTCCATGAACTTTAAGTATGTTAGATGTAATTCTGGATGCTTTCCTTTTATTATCAGCACTATGTAAGATAGTATCCACTTCATTGGTCTTCTCTCTATAAGTGCCCCACCTAGGCTCATTAGGATATTTGGGCACAAACAATAGAACTTGTGCATATCCTTCTAACACATGTTCTTCCACTTCATAACCAAGAGGATGAATCCATTTGGTTCTAGGTTCAACTGCCTCTATGCAAGTGCAATCTGTTTCTACCATGAAACATATGGTATCCTTATATTTTTCAACTATCTTCTTAGATAATCTAAACCTATTCTGCATTTTGATCCTAAATGTCTTAATATCCATATCCATGGTGTCCCTTGCACTGCTCTCTAAAGTGGCCTTAAGAGAAATTTGAGACATTGTGGGTTTGCTCTTGTCTAGGTAAAGGTTTGCAACCTTTCCAACAATATGGAAGTAAAAATAGATGATCAAAGATCCAAACCTGAATGTCTTTCTCCTGTCATGCTTGATGATTCAAATGTTGTCAATCAATTGACCGCACAAGATCTCACATAGGTTGTATTGAGTGTTATCCTTCACCATTCTGATAGCTGCTAGGACTGTTGCTGCAGAGACACTGTTCAACTTGCTTGCTTGCTGAAACTTATACCCAAGTATCATTGTTAAAAGTTTTATGTCATCTTCTTTGATAGGGTCGACTGTCATTCCGCGCTTGTCACTTCTAGATAGGCAAACTTGTTCAATTTGCTTCTTGACATCCTTGCTAGTAGGAAAAACTGGTCCAGTCTTGGGAAGTCTAGTTATTTCATGGATTAGGTCTATAGTGACGCATAGGAACCTCACCAATCCAATAAAGATCATCATGTATTCTACTTAGCAAAATATTCACCCATTCTGGCTCATCAAACTCATGCGCATTAGAGTATTCAAAAATAGGGTTATCTATCAAGTGCATGAACTCATCCTTGAATGTGTAATCAAGTTTCATCATAGATCCCATATGAGTGGCTTTGCTGACATCTCCTACTGTTTCCTTCTTACAGTAAATGTATGCACGGATATCTTCCATGTGAACAACACCTAGCGGGGTTTTGGAGAAAGCTCCTTCCACATCATCTAGCATGGATTTGAATGGATGTTTCTTGAATACAAATCTCTTCCTCTCTGCAATATCAAATACTACTGGAGTCACCATACTTACTCAGAACTTTCTTAAGTAGGGTTTCATGAAATTTCAAAATGACACGATTGCTAGGGTTCTGTTCCAAACTTCTTATTTGTTTTCTTAACTGCCAAATCTATTATGCTTCTGTGCCTTGATGTCTAGTGCTCCAATGCTCTCCAAATTCTGTGATCTCGAATGCAAGTGTGAAGAAGATCAAACACTTACTTTCTTTTATATAATCTACCGCATTTAATGTTTGCAACTATACACAAATTACTCAGATATTTTGAAACTTTGATCTCGATGCATTTGAGACAATGCGTTTATGCATACTGCAATATTATGTGCTTATAACCATGAATTCATAGGCGCATACTCAGAGGTGAGTATACCAACCACGTAGGGGTCTTGAGCTAGAATAGCTCTCCCTAAGACCAAGAAGGTCTATTCAAGCAGAAGTAGAGGGTGTGTCCATTGTGGATGCATCAACTACTTTGTCAACATCATTGTCCTTCTTTACTTCAACCCAAATTTTTCTTGAATATTCTTTTGCTTGAACAAACTTGGCTTCTCCTTCTTCTTCAAATAGTGATTTCTTAGGATCCTCTTGCTTTTGAGTTTTGGATCTACAAAACCTTGAGATGTGTCTAGCATTTCCACATGTGTGACAAATGATAGGAGGTCTGATGCTTTTGTTCATCATGATGCACTACTTTTCTGTGTGTCCATTGTAGTTACATATCTAACATGTGGTGTTCTGCAAATTCCTTTGAGGTTGATTTCTCTAATTGTTTTGATTCATTCTTCTTTGATTTTGATGTGACTAATTTATTTGATTTGTTCTGCAATGTATAGACCTGTGACCAAATTTATTACAGGAGAAATAATAGCCATTGAAAGGTCTTACGTCTTTGCAATCTCTTGCCAAATGACCTGTCTGTTACATGCATAACAAGTTCTATTAAATTGCTTGATTTCTCCTTTAGGTGGATCTATTTTAATCTTTGTAACACTTTCAACTTTCTTTTCCTCGGAAGGTGCTTCATGATCTTTCTTTCTTTCTTGCAATGAGTTGATTTCAATTTGTGCTACACTGTATCCAAGACCAGTAGTGTCACCTTTTTGATTTTGTGCATTAAGCTGAGATTGAAGTGAATCAGAACTTGTGTGGAGTTTATCAATCTTATCCTTTGCTTCTATTAATTTAGATTCCAACTTCTTCTTTATGTTTTCCAATTCTAGGACTCTCATGTCTGCTTTCAAGAGTTCATCATCTAGTTGTTTGCTTTCTTTGATCTTTTCTTCAATAGAAATTTGGTTGTCTGTGAGCTGCTCATCCAGATTTTCAACTTTATCTTTCAGAGACATATTCTCTTCATTGAGATTTTTGATTATTTTACCTAAGTCACTTGTAGAACAATCTTTCAAATCTTTTCTTAGTTTCCTGATAAGCATTTGTGAGCCATCAACTTTCAGTCTAAGTTCATTATTTTCTTTTTCAGATCTATCAAGATCTTCAAGAGCTGCTTCAAGATTATTTTTCAAATGTTTTTCTTCTACTGAGTCCATGATCTCCTCAAGTGGTTAAACTTATTTGCTAAGGACCAGAGCTCTGATACCAATTGTTGGAAACATTGAGAGGGGGGGGGGTGAATCAGTGTTTGTCTATTAATTACTTTTCAGCAACTTAAACATAAATCAAACATACATAGAATGAAGCTTAACATAAGAACTCATAACACATGATATGATTATGGGGAAACCTTGATCAGAGGAAAACCTTGGTGAGAATTAGTACCCACAAATATTGTACTAGGTATAATGAACCTGTTAAAGTTCCTTTGCCCTGTTAGAAGCAGTCTTTACAATATGAGTACAATGACTTGGTTAAAGGTCTAACCCTATTAGGAGTCTTTTATAAAACCTTGTTAAAGGTATATGGCTCACTTTCTAGGCTCACTACCCAATAGGATGAAGGCTACAACCTTTTGAAAGTTGATATACACTATATCAAAAGTGAACTGCCGTGATGACACTGCTGTCTTGATCAGTTTCATGTATGCGCGAATGCTCTTACTCTATTAAAGAGCTATATCATATACTAAATTCATTATACTACTCTTTTGCATCTTCCTCTTACATAATAATCGACACTTGTAACATATCTTTACATTACATACTTATATGTTCATATCCGAATAGGCGTGACCCAAAACAAAACTCTAGTCAGCCCTAAAAAAAAATATACAATGCTTCCAAACAAGTTGGCTCAAGCATGTTTACTACAATTATAATTACATTATTAAAAACATATAACCAAAGGAAATTAGCCATTACATTACAAAATAATTCACGCTGATCAAAACACTAGTCGGCTTCCATGCTCTGTCTTCTAGACTGCTGGTCTACTGATCTGCCTGTAACTTTGTCGTACTATTGTTTTGTACTATGTGTGTCTAGAAGTAGCATGTACACATCTCATACAACATATATCTAAACCTACATACGCTGACTTGATCTCTCACATGTGCGCTGATGTGCTAATCACTGAGTATCTCTGTCTGCTCTATTTTCCATACTTAGTCATTTTGTCTTTTAAGATAGAAACTAAACATGACTTTGTTGCCATGATGAAAACACAAAATGAGTCATGAATCCTTAGGAATTCAACTTGCCAACAAGTTATACCATTACTGCATCTCATCTCTTGAATAGATGAAACTCTAATTGTATAGATAGGAAGTAAAGTCCTTAGTACCTTACTAACCACTGTTGTATCTTCAATCACTCCACCGGAAGCTCTGATGGCACTAACAATTTTCTTGATTCTTTCACTGTATTTTGTAATGTCCTCTTCTTCTTTCATTTTCATCTGATCAAATTGACCTTGGAGAATTTCTGCTTTGGCTCTCTTTACATTGAAATCTCCTCCATGAATATCATGTAGTTTGTTCCACATATCAAAGGCAGTAGGGCAGTCCTTGACTTCATCAAATCTGGAATAGCTGAGTGCAGAGGCTATATCAATAATCATTATTTCATGTCTATCATCTGATCCATAGTCAAAGGTCTTGGTGGTTCCACATACCTATGGTCCAAGAATTGAAAACCAGTATCTCTAATGGTAGATAGATGTAGCCTCATCAATTCTTGCCATGCAGAAAAATTGTCTTTGTTAAGCTTAGGGATCTTCCTTCTGTAAGACATCTCTGATCTTTAGCTTAGGCCTTGAAACCTTCCTTGTAACCACTTGATACTTTGATACCAATTGTTGGAAATGAGTTGAGTAATTGAGAGGCGAGGGGTGAATCAGTTACCACAAAAAAAATCCAAGTCCCTTAGATGTCTTAAAAAAATTTGTCATTTTTTCTCGGCTAAGACAGATATTGTATTGTCACTCGATTAACATAGAAAATCTTAAGATATTAACTATGATTATCCTTTAGTAATTAATTATAGGAAAATAAACCATAAAGAAAATAATATGTACACATATAACACCAAGATTTAACATGGAAACCCAATATGGAAAAAATCGCCAATTGCAACTAGTTACTATTTTTCACTCTTCTGAAGTGAGCCCTGTTAGGAGCCAACCTTGTTAAAGGTTACAATAACATACTGTTAGGTGTGAACCTATTAGAGGATTTAATCACCCTGTAAGGAGTGGCCTTATTAGAGGTCTTCAAACACTTCACTGCAGAAATGTCACCTTGTGAGAGGATTTACAAAAGACTGTTAAGTCTACTCTGTTAAGATATTTTGATCACTGCTACAATTGTTAGAAAGTAACAATAGATTGACCTATTTTGATAAGAAACTATCTTTTCTGATTCAGATCTCTGTTCTAGATTTAATTACTTGATGCTCACTGATTAGATATTCTGTTGCAGTTCTCTGTGTTCTATCCTCAATCAGAATCCCATCTGATTTCACCTTCACTCTTCATGTCATAAACACATATCTTCTTTTAATCATCTACACACCATTCAATCCAAACTTGACCTTATATATATATATGTTAAGATTTGTCAAGTCCACCTTAATATCCTTCCAAATAAATAATAAAACTCGTGTCTGTCGGCTACATATAAAAAATTATCCATAAAATATAAACTACTATTATTCGGCTGACACTAACTGCTTAACTAGGTCAACATTGAAATTCTTCAATGCCCGACCAACACTGTAATGCCTGAGTGAACTCGGTTAGAACTGAAAATCACTTTGGTCTTCTTCAATGCCTGAGATTTCTTGGCATGAATTGACTATGCTTGGATAGGATTAGACATTTGTTTAAACATCACTATACTTGTGTAAACATCAATGACAACACACAATTGATTAATTGTCATCAACAAAGTTGACAGGTCGACTTGTTCCCAACTGCTTTGAATTTGATGAAAGTTTTTGGGTTCCAACAACTATATTTGTTCTTCCTAGATCTAAATTTGTAGCTCTGTAATCTATCCCTATGCACATAAAAGAAGGGGAAAAGGTTGTGGAAAGGGGTTTGCCTTGGGCAAACCTCTTGTTTAGGAATCAACCTTGAATTTGAACTAAAATTTCATAAATAAAGATGGAATGAAAGCTAGATCTTAAACATAAATCACCTTATACCCTAATGATGCAATGCCTCTTTGGATGTGATCGCAAGTGTTGATGTAATAGCTTGAACAAAAGCCTTTCAATAGGAAATTATGAAACCAAAGCCTTGAATGATGGATGTTGTAGTTTTCCACAATGCTTGATGAGGAAGAAGGATTAAAGACTTAGGTGCTTGACTGAAGAAGAGATCTTGAACTCTAATTTTTCTTGAAATAATGGATTTCTTCTCAATTGTATATGGATCATGGATAGTTTCATAAGAATGGATCTCAAAATGAGAGGAGAATATCTTCTTTTGTACTCATTTTGGAGCTTAAATCAAATCCAGTTTGACTATAAATCTAAACCTTGGGGGAAAACCCTGACATTGGGCCCTGGGGAAAATTTAAGCCCAAAAAACTAGGTACAAGTTGACCAGCCAACTTGTACCAAGGGACAAGTCGATAGGTCAACTTATCCAAGGTAAACTGAGCTCAAATTTTACTAGGATGTCAGGGAAGGTGAAAAGAAGAGGGGGGAGAAATTATAGGTTGCTATGAGGTCAAGAAGGGTCCCAAAAGTAGTAAATAAATGAATGGGTTCTAGGTGAGGAAATGAATTATTTGATTAGATGAAAAATGGGAAATAATTCCTAGAAGCAAGAGCCAACCTCAAATTTTGAGCAAATAGTGTTAATATAGGATGAAATAAGTTCTAGAAGAATGTGAAATCAATGTGGGAACCCATACATACTAAAATGAGGCTAAAACTAAGCACCTAATAAGGGTGCTTAATTTTTAAGATGATACCTTGAGCCTTCACTTTAGCAAGAGTATGATTTCACCTCATGCTTAGGGTAAATTAGAAGAAAGAGATCGAATGATGAGAATCATGGACAAACTGCAAGGAGATAATGATTACATGTAACTGATTAAATTTTTGATAATGTTAAGTTGAAGATAACCCAAGACATTAAATCAGTTAATGGTTTGTATTGTCATTAATGTCAACTTAATATCATCTGTACGGTCATGTATATAAATGCCAAAGACTTCAGAGAATCAATGGAACAAAGATTATGCCTTCAATAATGCATAAAAGTCAAGTATTCACTAAGTGATAGATAACACCGATGGAGTGCACACCATTGATAAAGGAAAATAACCAAATTCACAGTGAGACTCGACGAGCAGAAGACAGTATTGCCTGACAAAGAAAAATTGTAGGATGCCCGACGAGCTGAGAATAGAGTTGCACAACGAGTAAAATCCAATGATGCCCAATGGACGGAGATCCTGAAGCTGACTGGAGTCACACTGACGAAACTGGTAGTTGTCATTGATGACTAACTGTAAAGTTGACTGAGAGAACAAAGAGTTCAGAAAATGACAAAATATCTAGTTGGAAAGAGCTAAAGATAGACTTAACTAGTTGCTTTCATTGTTTTATTCGACCAGAGTTAAGTGATTGATTTAAATAAGATTTGTACAGTTGGAAAGAAGATAACTATGAGATAAATCAGGAGTTAAGCTTTAAATCAGATTGGTTGGATTGTTTTTCACGCCAAGAATCAAGAATCAAGAAATGGTGAATATCATGTCTATATAAGAGACAAGATTAATTCATTTCTGGATCATGAAGAGGGGGAGTGAATAGAAAGAGGATGCTGAAGAGAAACTAATGAAGGATAATTTCATACATTCTTGATCAATCAAGTTGAAGGAGAGCTAAAGAGTTCTGCAGACACCAACGAACAGTGAACCACAACATCACAAAGAAGAAAGTGTGGAGCACAAAGAATTAAATTAATACATTGATCAGAGAGGTAATGTACTTAAATAGATCTAAAAATCTGCAATTCAAGTTGCATTAGAAATAGGTCATTGTGTTTCAGTTTAACCATTGAAGCATCAATTTTCTTAATAGAGGAGGACTTAACAATCTTCTATATATTGAGGTACATCCCAAGGAGTGGAAAAAAGTTTGATTCATGAAAGTAGCACTAGATTTTCCTAAAGCCTATTGACAGCCTAAGAAGGAGGCTGATTCAAGGATGGTAGAAAACTAAGTTTCCTAATACTAAGTGACAACCTCTATGTATAAAATCCTCTAACAAAGTCACACCTAACAGTGTGTTTGTAACCTTTAATAGGGTTGGATCCTAACAAGGCTCACTTTACAAGAGTGAAAATTTGGGGTACCAGTCCCAGTGGTTTTTCCCTTAACAGGGTTTCCACATTAAAATCCTTGTGTTATGTGTGTATGGTTTATTACTTTACTGTTTTACATTTCACATATGCATTTCTAGATTTATCGGTATACTCTGCATATTTACTGAGTATCGGTAAATAAGTTTTACTGCTTATCGGTAATCAAGGAGAATAAGGTCAGAAAAGGAAAACCGACAGACAGTTAATTATTATAAAGTATTTCATGGCATGCATCTTGTAAGGGACATAATAATCTGAGGTTTATTTGATTGGTGGTTAGAATAAAGAAATTTTTTTTGAAGCCACTAATTCACCCCCCCTCTCAGTTATTACTAAAAATGGGTATCAGAGCTTGTGTGCTTAGAAGGAAGGTTTCAAGACCTAAGTCAGGATCACAAGATGAACAGATGAGATGTGCCCAAGTTGATCAGGACAAATTTTCTTCATGGTAGATTAGGATAAGACTCCACTTATCAGGTATTGGTAATGATGTTACTCAATACTTAGATACTGAATATGTGTTTCCTACAGGAGCTCTGATAGTAGATCAATTGAGAGAGAAGCATGAGCGTAACTGCATGCTTATAGAGATTTCTTCCTCACTCTCCGATGTTGAATTGAAGATGTCAAGGATTGAAAAACTACAAAGATAATGTGGGACAAAATGAAGCTTGTACATGGAGGTGATACAAATGTTTTGAGAGCAAAGGTAGAAAGCCTCAGAGGAAAATTTGATGATCTCAGAATGAAAGAAGGAGAAAACATCACATAGTACACCACAAGAATAAAAGAAGTAGTCAATGCTATATGAGGTGTTGGAGATACACTTGAAGAGGAGACAATGATAAGTAAAATCTTAAGAACCTTACTGCTTGTATATGCTATTAGAGTTTCTGCTATTCAAGAAATGAGAGCAGTAGAAAACAACATAGTTACTCTTGATAGTTTAATTATTAGACTGATTTCATTTGAGATGAATAACTTTGATAATAGTGTCTTACCAAACTTATAATCTGCATTTAAGTCTTTTATGAGAATAAGAAAATCAAGTCAAAGACACACATCTATAAGAGACAGTGAAAGTGAAAGTGAAGAATAAGATCTAGATGAAATAGAAGCACTCATGGAAAGGAGAATGCAGAGAGACAAAGGTAAATACAAAGGCAAGTTACCAATTGCATGCTTTAATTGTAGAGAGATTGGACACTTTGCTGCAAGATGTCCTAACAGAATAAAAGATGACAAAGGAAATGATAGATCTTTTGAGAATAAATATGACAGAGGTGATAACAAGGATTACAAAAGTTACCGAGAATCAAAAAGAAGAGATACCCGAGACTACAAGGATAAAGGAAAGAAGGCTAGCTACGTAACTACTTGCAAAGATGAAGATACTGACACTGAACCTGATGAAGATATCGAGATGGTATTTGTAGCTATGAAAGATGATTCAGATGAAGATGAAAGGTATGTAGAAACTGCAATCATATCTAAGGTTAGCAAGAATGATATCTGGGTTATAGATAGTGGCTACACTCACCACATGACTGGTGACAAAGAAAAGTTTAATACTTTTGAGTATTATAATGGTGGTATAGTAAGAATGTGTAATGATACACCTTGTCTGATTGAAGGTAAAGGAACTATAATGTTGAATAACCTGATTAAATGTGAAAATGCTTATTGGGTAAAAATATTGAATTATAATCTATTGAGTGTTTCTCAGCTGAATAATTCAGGTCACATAGTAGAATTTGAGAAGAAGAAGGCAAAGATCTTCAATGAATTAGGAAAACTATTTGGTACTGGTGAACAGACTAAAGGTAACTTATTCTATCTGAACGATGCTAACACCACTTTCTTAATGACTAGAAATGAAGACATATGGTTATGGCACAAAATATTGTGTCATGTGAATTTTGACAACATGATAAAAATAAGAAGAAGAAGAAATGTAAGAGGCTTACCAACGATGACAAAGCCAGACAACATCATGTGCAAAAATTGTCAAAAAGATGAAATAACAAAGTCTAGTTTCAAAAGTAAAACCCATACATCTGATGATATTCTAGAATTAGTCCATACTAATTTATGTGGACCTATGAGGACAAAGAGCTATTATGGAGATAGAGATTTTATTCTCTTTGTAGATGATTACTCTAGAATGATGACATTTATGTTTCTAAAAGATAAATCTGAAGCATTTAAGATGTTTAAGTGGTATAAGGCTATGGTAGAAAAACAAAGTGGTAAGGATTTGAAATGTTTGAGATCAGATAGAGGAGGAGAATTCATATCAAATGAATTCACTAATTTCTATAATGACCATGGTATAAAAAGATAGGTTTCTGCACCAAGAACACCACAGCAAAATGGGATTGCTGAGAGAAGGAACAGATCAATAGTTGATTGTGCAAGAACACTGATGATAGAAAAAGGCATCACCCAAATCTTCTGGAGGGAAGCTATCAGCACTGCTGTCTATACACTTAACATAGTACAATTGAAGAAGGACACAAAGAAGACACCTTATGAGCTATGGTATGGTAAAACACCCAATGTAAGTTACTTCAAGATATTTGGTAGTCAATGTTATGTCTTAAAGGATGATAGAAATGGAAAGCTTGATGCCAAAAGTGATGTAGGTGTTTTTCTAGGGTATTCTACCAAAAGAAAAGATTTTAAATGTCTTAACAAGGCCTCTAACAAAATAGTTGAAAGTGCAAATGTAAATATTGATGAGCTTGCAGAAAAGAATGAGCTGGAAAGCACAAAAGAACCAGAGGACTACAATAAGTTTGTATATTGTGAAGAACCCAACACTCTACCCGAGCAACAATGCTTAATCCCAGAAAAACAAAATCTTGCAACCGACGGTTAGACTACTATTACCGATGGTCAGGATAATAATCAAGATAATGTGCAAGGTAATGAAGAATAGAATGAAGATCAGGAAAATGATCAAGCTAATAGACAAAGAACTGTACCTGTACTTGCAAGATATGTAAGAAGGAGCCATCCAGAGATCTAGATCATACGAGATAAGAAATCTGGTACAAGAATAAGAAGTACATCTTTAACCTTAAATTATTTAATTTGTGAGTTTGAGCCAAAATTTGTCAATGTTGCACTAGATAATGAAGAATGGATAAGTGCTATGAATGATGAGATTGAGCAAATTGAGAAGAACAAAACATGGTCACTTGTGCCAAGACCAGATGACAAGAATGTCATCGGTACAAAATGGATATTCAGGAATAAGTTGAATGAGAATGGTGAAGTCACAAGGAACAAAGAAAGACTAGTATGCAAGGGGTATGCACAAGAAGAAGGTATAGACTATGGAGAAACCTTTGCACCCATTACTAGGATAGGAGTAAGAATGCTACTTGCTTATTTTGGATACAAAGGATTCAAAGTATATCAAATGGATGTCAAGTCAGTATTCCTAAATGGAATACTTGAAGAAGAGGTATACATTGAGAAACCAGAGGGGTTTGTAGATCCAGACAAGAGGAACTGGTATGTAGACTTCACAAAGCCTTGTATGGATTAAAACAAGCTCCTAGAGACTAGTATGAATGACTTCATTCCTATCTAATAAGTATTGGATTCATAAGGACTAGTGAAAATAGTAATCTTTATTTAAAAGAAGATACTAATGCTAACACTTTGATTGCTGAAATATTTTTTGATGACATCATATTTAGAGACAATGATATGCTATGCAAATCATTTTCTGATGAGATGAGAAAAGAATTTGAGATGCCTATGTTTGGAGAGATTAAGTTCTTTCTTGGTCTATAGATCATTCAACAAAGTGAAGTTATTTTCATTACATAGTCCAAATACATCAAAGAGGTCCTGAAAATATTCAAGATGGAAGATTCCAAACCAGTTGGAACACCGATGGCTACTAGATGTAAGTTAACAAAGGAAGACAAGACAACAGAGGTAAATCAGACTTTGTACAAATCAATGATTGGAAAACTCATGTATGTTGTACACACTAGACCATATATTGCACATGCAGTAGGAATTGTTGCTATATTTTTTTATAACCCCAAGGAATCACATATGACTGCTGTGAAAAGAATCCTAAGATATCTAAAGAATACTGAGGAATTTGGCTTATGGTATAAAAGAGAAGGTAAATTTGAACTAAAAGTGTTTATCGACGCTGATTGGGCTAGAAATATTGATGACCGGAAGAGCACAACTAGAGGAGCATTCTTTATGGGTGATAGACTTGTCACATGGATTAGAAAGAAGTAGGGATGCATCTCACAGTCTACTGAAGAAGAAGAATATGTTGCTGCTGTTGCAAAATGCTCAAATATTTCATGGATCAAACAGTTGCTAGAAGGTATGCATATGAAGATCTCGGAACCAGTGATTATCTATTGTGATAACACCAGTGCAATAAAAATTTCCAAGAATCCAGTCATGCATTCCAAGACTAAACACATTGCAATCAAGTATCATTATGTAAGAGAACAAGTTCAAGAAAAAGAGGTGATACTTGAGTATGTGCAATCAAAAGAACAATTAGCTTATATCTTCACCAAGCCACTGTCCAAGGATAAATTTGAGTACCTGAGAAAATGACTAGGGGTCAAACCCTTGTCTACCAGTTAGTAAAAGACTGAAGGCTACATCAGCCTATATATTATCAGCATACCATTCATGTTGATGCGAGCAAAAGATGAACTTCAAAGCTACATCTATATACAGAAAGATATATATCAGAACTGAGCACCAGAGCATATTGTTGTATTGCTGATGGATAAGGGAAATTCAAGGAATATATTATGGATGGAGAGAAAAGACCACTTGACATTAATGTCAGATATATGTGAGATATTTTTTTGGCATTGTTGTCAAAGGGAGAGAAAGTTTCTATATTATCATAGTCTTAAAAAAACAAGAAAGATTATCCATTATCAGATTACTCCAATAGGGAGAGATTATATCCAAAGGGAGAGTTGCTGACAAGAGACATAGACATCAAAGAAGAAGAACAGTCAAAAGAGAGATATTGAAACAAGGAAAGGACGGAACACATCAGAACATGAAACACAAAAAACTGCAAGAATCAAATCTAAGCTAACACAAAGCTTACCGACGGTCAGACATTTTTATCGGTTATCAAAAATTGGTAGTTTAATGAATCTCAACAATTGTATTTCATATTGTATTAGAAATAGTATAGTGTGATAATATTGTATGTTGCCATCAATGCGAAGGGGAGATATTGATGACATGTAACTGATTAAATGTTTGATAATGTTAAGTTGAAGATAATGTAAGACATTAAATTAGTTAATGGTTTGTATTGTCATTGATGTCAACTTAATATCATCTGTACGGTCATGTATATAAATTCCAAAGACTTCAGAGAATCAATGGAACAAAGATTATGCTTTCAGCAATGCATAAAAGTCAAGTATTCACTAAGTAATAGATAATACCGATGAAGTGCACACCATCGGTAAAGGCAAAGAACCAAAGTCACAGTGATACCCGATGAGAAGAAGACAGTATTTCCTGACGAAGAGAAATTGTAGGATGCTCAACGAGTAAAATCCAATGATACCCGATGGATGGAGATCCCGAAGCTGACTGGAGTCACACCGACAAAACTGGCAGTTGTCACCGATGACTAACTGTAGAGTTGACCAACAAAATAGAGAGTTTAGAAAATGAAAAAATATCTAGCTGGCAAGAGCTAAAGATAGACTTAACTGGTTGATTTCATTGTTTTATTCGACCAAAGTTAAGTGATTGAATTAAAGAATATTTGTACAGTTGGAAAGAAGATAACTACAAGATAAATTAGGAGTTAAGCTTTAAATCTGATTAGATGGATTGTTTTTCATGCCAAGAATCAAGAATCAAGAAACAGTGAATATCATGTCTATATAAGAGACAAGGTTAATTTATTTCCAGATCACGAAGAGGGGGAGTGAATAGAAAGAGGATGTTGAATAGAAACTGATGAAGGATAACTTCATACTGTCCTGGTCAATCAAGCTGAAGGAGAGCTAAAGAATTATGTAGACACCAACGAATAGTGAAGCATAGCATCACAGAGCAGAAAGTGTGGAGCACAAAGAATTAAATTGATACATTGATCAGAGAGGTAATGTACTTAAATAGTTCTAAAAATCTGCAATTCAAGTTGCATTAGAAACAGGTCATTGTGTTTTAGTTTAACCATTGAAGCATCAAGTCTCTTAATAGAGCAGGACTTAATAGTCTTCTATATATTGAGGTACATCCCAAGGAGTGCCAAAAAGGTTGATTCATGAAAGTAGCACTAGATTTTCCTAAAGCCTATTGACAGTCTAAGAAGGAGGCTAATTCAAGGATGGTAGCAAACTAAGTTGCCCGATACTAAGTGACAACCTCTATGTATAAAATCCTCTAACAAGGTCACACCTAACATTGTGTTTGTAACCTTTAACATGGTTGGCTCCTAACAGGGCTCACTTCAGAAGAGTGAAAATTTGGGGTACCGGTCCCAGTGGTTTTTCCCTTAATAGGGTTTCCACGTTAAAATCCTTGTGTTGTGTGTGTATGGTTTATTACTTTAGTGTTTTACATTTCACATATGCATTCTTGGATTTATCGGTATACTCTGCATATTTACTGAGTGTCAGTAAATAAGTTTTATTGCTTATCAATAATCAAGGAGAATAAGGTCAGAAAAGGAAAACTGATAGACATTTAATTATTATAAAGTATTTTAGTGCATGCATCTTGTAAGGGACATAATAATCTGAGGTTTATTTGATTGGTGGCTATAATAAAGAAAAGCTTTTTGAAGCCACTGATTCACCCCCCTATCAGTTATTACTAACAGATAAGTCATCAACAAGTTTAAGGACACAAGGCCCCAAACCAAGGATCTTAACACGTACATCCATATACAAGGCCTCAAAAAACAAAAACAAATCCTAGAGCTTACTAAGATTTCAAGTCAACTAGTTGAAGAAACCTTGCTAAAGAAAATGTCTCAAATGCTAGTATCATACTCAAAAATATTTTGCAAAAGAACAAGTGATCACCTGAAAAGAGAAAGAGCACACATCAAAGATAAGATAGGAATCCATGACCCAATCAACTAGAAAATTGCATCATGCTATGGAATCATGGAGGAGAGTTTAAGATAATAATGAATTATACAGGCTAGGCAATTATGTTGCACTAGGTGATCCATGAGAGAGAGAGAGAGAGAGAGAGAGAGAGAGAGATTGTGTAGAAATTTGTGCTATGCTAGTTCCACCCATCAAAGAGAGTGTGAGAGGGAGTTTATTATCTAGTGTGTACTAGTCAACTCATAAAAATGTAAATGATAGATTGAATGGTCTATAAAAGTGTATTATGCTAGTAAAATTATAAAAAGGATAGGTCAAATGGTCTAAAAATTTGAGTTATGCTAGTCAACCAATCCTGAAAAATGTGAAAAGGAGAGTGATCTGGCCCTAGCAAATTGTATTATTCTAGTGTACTCTACCTGGAATGCTTCAAGTAAAAAAAAAATTGCAATAAGGAGGCTACATATGCCCCCCTTAAGATGGAAAATAAGTATTGTTTTGACATCTTAAGGAAAATATGAACAAGGATAAAGCACTTTTAACATTAAGAAAGTATCCATAAAAAACACCTAGTCCAAGATAAAGAGGTCACAGCTCCTATGAGATCAAGGAAGGGACGAATGCAAAGAGATACCATGAAAGGAGTGTAAAATGGATCCTTATGAAATATTTTGAAAAGAGATCATGAATAAGAAGGGAATAATACACACCTTCCCCATTGCTGGGTAAAGGGATTATTAAGGAAGGATGATGCACTTTTAGTCTCCAAGGTAAGGGATTTGTTTACCATGGAAAAACAATTGAAAAAAATGAAGAGGTTATGATCAAGGATGCATATATCTTGTGTAGAAGAGAATCATTAATGTAAACCAACATTTCTATGTAAGATTGGATATTGCATAATAGACAAAAATGACTTAACCAAGGGAAACGTGGATCCTTAGAGAGGATGAAAGAGGTAAATATAATACCCTTTCCCCCAAAGTTAAGAGATAAGGATAAGGATAAAGAGGACATATTATGATACTCACAAATTATGATTGCACAATGCATGACAATGAGCCCCCAAAGGATCTAGGCTAACAATTTTACATAGTGTGGAGCAACATAATAGTGACTTAAATGTTATTCAAAGAAATAAGGATTGAAAATTAACTCATTGGGACATGTTATGTGAATGATTTCATTATCAATGAGTTGTTGAATTTTGTAATGTAAGGCTTGACATTCATTAGTAGAGTGGTAATGATACCGATGATACATGCAAAAAGGAAGATTCATAAGATTTTGACTATGCTTGTTTTTCCGTTTAGGTCGAGTAATCAACTTAGCATTAAGAAGGTTAGTTTAAATTATTTCTTGATTAAAGGTAGATATAGAAGAAGTGTTAGATAATAAAAAAGAGGATTTTGATAAAGGAGGAGACTAGAAACCAAATGCGTGACTAGGTTTCTCACTATTCTTAATAATTTGTTTCACACATCCTAAACGATATGTGAGATTTTGAGTAGATTTTTTTTATGATTTAGGTTGAATCAATGACACACTAGGTCCCTTGAAGAATCTTGTGTTATCATTATAAATTTGGTATTCACCCACAGAAGATGGCATAAATTCTAATGACCCCCAATCATCATCTAAAATGACACTTGTAGGAGAAGATGTATCTTTAGGAGGAGATGTGTTTTGTTTAAATGTTGTAGGGATAGAAGGAGATTTAGATTTAGTTTGTAAGAAAGGATTAGGTCTATCATCAACAAGAAGTGTGTACAAAAATTATTGTATATGAAATTCACTCTACGATGAAGAGTTGAAGGAACAACATGCATGGCATGTAACTGTGGTCACCCTAAAATAAGATTATAGTTAAGAGTATTAGACATGATATGAATAGGTGTAGGTAAATTAACAAGACCTAAATTAATAGGCAAAGTGATAACACCTAATTTTTTCTTAGCAATATTATCAAATCCATGAATAGGGAAAGGATCAGGTTTAATAGTTGAAAAATCACCTTTGATTTCATGCAACATGTTCATGCTACAAATATTTAATCCAGGCCCATTATCAATTAATGTCATGAAAATGAGATTACCATTGATAAGGAAAGCCACCATAAAGGTGTCATGTTTATATTGGATTTCTTTAGAGGTAACTCATCTTGAGAGAACACAATTTGAGGCTTGTTGATAGTTGAATTCATACACTCCAAGATTGAAGTGATATTGTCCTACCTAGGAGGTGGGACAGTCACATTTCACCATGCTTATTTTAATGCATCATGATAAGTAGGAAAGTTTTGATTAAGCTCCCAAAGGGATATCTTGGCAGGGGTAGCATGAAGTTTTTATACTAAATTATACTCCTTTCCAAGAGTTTGAGGAAGAAGGGGGATGAGGAAGCACCCATTGATAAGGATGAAGAGAAGGAGGAACAACTAAACTTGTAGGTTTGTTTCTAGTGTTATGAGTGTGGGAAACTGCCTGATAGTTAGGTTTTTGAGAAATTTTCACCACAATGATTGGTTTGTTTTGAGGTTGAAAAATATGAACAAAAACCTTAGGTTTTTCATTACTCAAAACATTAACAACATTAACTTGATCAAGCTCCTGATTGTTCATGGGTTCATCACTAGAAGGGAGAGAATTAGTAATGATATTATCCTCTTTTTCCAAGATGTCCTTAGAATAGGGATTAGGGACACTCTTTAATGATTCATCTCTAAAAGGGATTCCAAATGAAGATAAGGTGATATTAAGAACATTATTTATAGTGTCCTCCTCTTGTTCTAAAATATCCTCATAAAGGGGGTATATCTTAGGAGAAGAGTCACCATCATATATGAATGTGTCATCTCTAGAGGGAGTAGAAGAAATTTCAACCATTATATTATCCTTTTTTTTATGAAGGTTTGTTCATGAGGAAGAGAATATTCAATTTCACTGTCCAAGGGTTCATCCCAAACAAGAGAATCATTAGGAGTAGGAACATATCTATAAATAAAGCACACTTTAGGAGAGGAATAATCATGACTCACTAAATCTTGATCCCTAAAAGGAAGGGGATGGGAAGGAAAGTAGGGTAAAATATCCTTCTCTTGTGCCAAAATGTCTTAATGAGGGAGATACATTTTAGGAGAAGGACAAACATCATCCTTCAAGATCTCACCCTTAGGAGGGAGATTCTTTAAAAAAATGTTAATAGGCTCTTCTTGTACTAAAATATTCTCATCGGTGGGATTTTTTTTGGGAGAGAGAATAGTGTGATTATGTATGAACTTAAGAACTAAACTATCATCTTATGCATGAAAGGAAACATCCTGAAATTCATGAAAGAAACTTGAAATTGAACTAGTAAATGATGAGAAAAAGTTCATTCATATAATGAAAGTGTAATGATGCATGAAATGAAATATTTTTGTATTGCTTTGCAACATGTAATGAAAGAATGAAATGGATCTATCAAACAATGTAATGCATGAAAATAATATCTAAATATAAACAATGTAGCAAAGGTATGATGTAAAGATTGATTAATGCAATGCATAAAAAGTAGATCTAGAAAAAGAGGACCTAACTACCAAAATCCAAAGGATATCCAAATATGATGTAAATGCATACAAAATAAATATACTTAAAAAAGGGAATATAACACCAAAATAAGAATGGAAATGTAATGTGTTGGGTTCACCAAAATGTATAATAAAAATAGTGAAAAATGCTAAGATTTAGATTACTTACCAAGTCCTACATATATTGGAATACATTAGCACAACCAAAAGGAGGACGAGTGCTAAAGAAAGAACTATACCCAATGGAGATATGATTCCTTAAGTAGATGATAGAAAATATGATCTATGAAAGTAATTGCAAGGGAAAAGAAGTAATAATAAGTGCACCTAAAAACAAGATGGAGAAGGTAGAGCTTTGGATTAGTATTTGACTATCATCAGAATAGCATATTCTTCTGTAACTTTAGATCTGAAAGGTAGGGACCTAAATCTTTATGTCCTGAAATGTTTTGTCAAAAAGTGTAGGGACAAGTTGAAATTTGATGTACAAGTCAATTTTCCAGGGACAAGTCGACAGGTCAAGTTGTTCCTAACTACTACGAATCTAATGAAATTTTCTAGGTTCCTTGGACTATGTTTGTTCTTCACAGATCTGAATCTGCAACTCCTTAGTTTGTCCCTATACACCGAAAAGAATGGGAAAAGGTTGTAGAAAGGGGGTTTTGTTGGCCAATCCCCTGTTTAGGAATCAACCTTGAAATTGAATTGAAATTTCATAAAGAAAGATGAAATGAAAGCTAGATCTAAAACATATCTTATACCTCGATGATGCAATGCATCTTTGGATGTGATCACAAGTGTTGATGTAATAAATTAAACTCCACAAAAACCTAATAGGAAATCATGAAATGAAATCCTTTAATTATAGATGTTGTAATTTGCCACAATGCTTGATGAGGAAGACAGATTGAAGACTTAGATGCTTGATTGAAGAAGAGATCTTGAACTCACATTTTCCTGGAAATAATGGATTGCTTCTCAATTGTAGATGGATCATGGATAGCTTGCATAAGAATACATCTGAAAATGAGAGGAGAAGATCTCCTTTTATACTCATTTTGGGGCTCAAATAAAATCCATACTAACTGTAAATCTAAACCTCAGAGGAAGACCTTGCCATCGGGTCGTAGGCTAAATTTAGGCTAAAAACCCAGGTACAAGTCGACCAGTCAACTTGTACGTGGGAACAAGTTGAAATTTCAACTTGTCCCAAGCAAATCATGTTCAAATTTTACCAAGATGTCGAGAAAGGTGAAAAGAAGAGGGGGAGAAATTTTAGGTTGCTATGAGGTTAGGAAGGGTCCCAAAAGTGGAAAATAAATAAATAGGTCCTAGGTGAGGAAATGAATTATTTGATTGGATGAAAAATGGGAAATCATGCCTAGAAACAAAAGTCAACCTCAATTTTTGAGCAAATAATGTTAATATAGGATGCAATAAGTGCTATAAATCAATGTGGGAACCCATACATACTAAAATGAGGCTAAAAGAGAGAACCTAATAATTGTTCTTACTTTTTAGGATGATACACTTTCATCAATATTGTTACATGACCTTAAATTGATTCAAGATATTGTGGTGTTTCTGACTTGTTTAAGAGAGGTTTCAGGTTATGTTTTGTAGTCTTTGAGCTACTTTATTGAATATGAAAGGTTGTGTTAAGTGTTTGAATGAGAGATAAACTAGCAGTAATCAAGTTGCAATTTAATTTCACATTTATGCATTTTAGGCTTGTAGACAATTAAAAATGACTAATAGCTTTAATACAATAAAATTACTAACATTCATCTAAAATTATTAAATAACCTTTATTATTTAATCAATTTGTGTCCTACTATAACCTAAACTCAAAATAATCATTTCTCTATAATTTCATAATTTTAATTAATTACCTAATTATTTTATCAATTATTCATCTATAAAGTAATTAAATAATTAAAACATTATTTAATTACTCCCTATATCATATGGCATTATATTTAATTAAAAAATTATATTATTTATTTAAATATTTCCTCTCATTATTATTACATTTATATAATAATTAAATCAATTTCCCTATCATAATTAAATAAATAATATTTATTTAATTAACTAATTGTTCATCTTATAAATAAATAGATCTTAATTATTTATTTATATTTCTCACATGTCCAAATAAATAAATTCTTTTTATTTATTTAATCATAGGTATCCTTCAAATTATGTGTTTCAGTTAACTCCACAACTTTCCCTCCTGACTGATGAGTCAAATCGGTTATCTATTTAATCTATCTAGTCTTCTACGCCACCTCATCAATTAAAGTCTTCAATCAAACCAGTCAACTCTTTAATCTATCATCTTCATAGATCCATCTATTCTGCCAACGGGCAATCAATTGAGTTCAACTCCCACTCACTCTGAGTTTAACTCTTCAATCACGGGCAATCAACCCACCAATCATGAAATCTTGATTGGAAACCCTGAAAATCTTATAAATAGAGAGCCAATTCTCTTAATTTGTTAACCATAATTTCTTTTAATTCGTATACTAGCACATCGAGCACTCGTTTCTGAGAGCCCACATTGCATAGAGAAGGAGAACAACAAAGGAGGATTACTGATTTGCATGTTAATTTGTTTTGAAAATGATTTCATATTATAGATTGTTTATGCTTTTTGTTTATGTTTACTTCCCCTTTTGGTATTAGGGTACTAATTGTTATTAATGATTTTCTTTTGGTTGAGATCTTATTGTTATTGCAGGTGTTCTAAAGATCCTTATTACCCCGATTACAACTGGTGAACTTGGTGTGAACTCACAAAACCTTGACGATTATATCTAGCAGCCCTAGTGGGACCAAATTATTGGGTTTTCAAAGATTTGGTCATATCTTTTAAATGATTTTGAATTTTAATATGAATTCTTTTTCGTAGGTTGGCGCTGATATAAGGAGCATACATTCCAAAATTCAAGTTTTTTGGATTTTTTTATTTTTTTAATATTTAATAAAAAATCATTTCTGGGCACAAATCAACATTTTTTTTTGAAATATTTACATTTTTGGAAAGGTCTTGAAATTCTACATGAGGTCTATTCTCTGTGATTTTAATTTTGATGAATAATATTTGCAAAAAAAAAAGATCATTAAAAAATGGCCTGTTCTGATAAAATAGGTCCTTAGGGAACAAATTAAGGAATTATTCTATGATTTTTTGTAGGTTTGTATTTACATAAGGAACCTACAGTACACAAATAAGATTTTTTAGATTTTTTTATAAATTTTTTTAATATTTCAAAAAAATTATTTTTGGGCACAAATCAACATTTTATTTTGAAAAATTTATATTTTTGAAAAGGTCTTGAAATTATATAGGGGATCTATTTTTTGTGATTCTCATTTTGTTGAATAATAAATGCCAAAAACATAGATCTTTTTTTTTTAAATATTGAGATAGAGTATCAACTGGAGCCATTACATAGTATATCAAAAGAAATCCAAAATTACGCAAAAAAGCAGCATGAGTTTGTTGTTGCTTATACCACCCTAGACTAGGTCAAATTTTGAGACAATGTACAGAGTAAGATTAACAACAAAAATTGTAAGAGCTTATATATCAAAAAAATTGGTTATGTTGTAATCAATAGATATTTCTAAGAATCTCCCCATCCATCTGTATTAACCATGGTGTCTGTGGTGTCCCATCCATCATTGTTGCTCCTTTGTTCTTGGCTGCTCCAGTTATCATTATGGTCATGATTGTTCCAGTTATCACTGGTGAATATGCCCTCCTGGGCCCTTGTTCTGATGTCCTCTGTTGCATTGGTTACCTGGTTGTTGGGTGTACTGGGATGGTTCTCTGGGGCAAGGTTCTCTATTTGTGAAATCTCTGCTTGTGTTGTCTCTGTATAGCTGGCAGACTGGATGTCCCTCTTGAACATAATCATAGCCCCTTCCTGCAAAAATGATAGGAATATTTCTTCTGAAACCTCTATCCTTGTTGTGACCTAAGAAACAATGTTAAGATGTGTGAGTTTTATGAAAAAATCAGTAAGGTCCCACTTCCTAGCTTGAAAGATTTCCTCATTTCTCGACTTCCAAATGACCCAAAGAATTTCAGCAGTCAAAGAAAACCAACACATATTCATTTTAAAGTCAAAAGAATCCACAAAACCAGAGACAACTTCTTTCCATGAGAAAAAATTAAGGCAATTCCACATAATGGGGCAACCAAGAAAACTAGCCCAAATCCATTTAGCAAATTCACATTCCAAAAACAGGGGTTCAAAAGATTTCGGAAAGTTCCAAATAGAACAAATAATGATCTGGTTTTCAGAGTGAGCAAGAAAGGACATGATAGCAAGTTTTTTTAACAAAATTAACCATCTAAAGCATAAATCCTTTGGTTCAATTGGGGAGTGCCAGAAAAAATCAAAGAAAGAGAGTCATCTATTGCTAGACCAGTTGAAGTTCTAGCCGGAGTAAATTCTGAGAGTAATTACTAAGTCTTCTTTAAGCATTGCATAGATTTGTTTGCAAGAGAAATCAAAAACCTTGTTACCATCTTTCCATTTAATCAGTTCAAGCATCTGGGTAGAGGACACCATCTTGTCGGGGAAGCACCTTACCACAGCCTTTGATATCAGGGTATAGGTTTTCTTTTGGGACTGTGGTATGTTGAAGGTACCTTTGATATCAACCCAAGTTATCAGCTTTTGATCCCTTAGTAGATCCTGAATGAGGGTGATACCTTTCATATGCCAGCTCTTTGCAGAGAAAGATTGAGTTAGTGCCAGTGGTTTGCCATTTAGATATAACCCCCACCAGATAGACCTATCCAAAACTAAACATGTAGGATTTTTCCAAACAACACCCCTTGAATAGACTTGAGTCCTAACCTAACACTACACCTTCCATATGGTTTGAAACACTTTGGAACCACTAAATTTAATTTCAAAGTCTCCAAATACAATATCATGCGAAGATGTGTCCTTCTATACTTTTCCTTTTTTGATGCTATATCTCTCAATGTTATTCCTAACCAGCACTTTCCAAGGCTCATTTCCTTTTAGGGCTTTAAGGATCCATTTGGCATCTAGTGTCAATCCTTGAGACTGTAGGTCCCTCATACCCAGTCCTCCTCTTCCTTTTGGAATGCAGCACCATTCCCATTTTGCACAGTGTCTCTTTCTATTTCCCATTCCATTAGACCATAGGAACTCTCTAAGAATTCTCTTAAGTTTGTTAATCTGATTATTGGCCAACATCCATGAAGAGGCATAGTATACAACATGAAAGGGGAGAACTTTTTGCACTACTTGAGCTCTGCTAGCAAGAGACATCATGTGAGATTTCCATTTGAGGTGTTTGTTTTCAACTTTTTTATATATCCAGGTCCACATGTCATTAATAGAGGGTTCAATGGCAAAGCGGATGCCAAGATATCTGATAATGGTAGAGGGGCCAGCCTATTGCCAATCCTTATCTTCTAGCCACCTAGGAGGCTTGTTTGCCCATCCCAATATATTAGATTTGTGAGGAGCCACTTTTGCTCCAAAAGTTGAAAAAAACAACTATAGTCGGTTAAGAGTATTATCAAAGTTATCTTCTTCAAGATTAATGAAAAGAGTAGTGTCATCATCAAACTGCTCAACAAGGAGATCTTCACTATTAGTTAATTTTATCCCTTTGATAGGGGGACCTATATCAGTTGCCCTGAGAACGTAGGTCAATGCATCTGTAGCTATGACATATAGTGCAGGTGCCAGGGGACATCCCTGTCTAATGGATCTTTCCAAGGGGATGTGTTCTGAAATCTCTCCTTTGACATCAATGACTGCTGAGGAGTCTTTTAGTAAGATACTTACCCACTTACAAAATTAGTCTAGGAATCCAAAAGCCTCTAACATTTTTAGAACAAATGACCACTCAATTCTGTCATATGCTTTCTCAAAATCAAGGAGTATCATAGCCACCTCCTGCCCATATATTTTTTCCTATTGCATACCTTCCCAGCTAGTAATTAGGCTGTCTAAGATGCAGCTTCCTTTGATAAAACCAGTCTGGGTGACTGACACCACATTCTTTAAGATCTCACTACTTCTTCTAGCCAGAATTTTTGCAATGATCTTATAGGAGATGTTTAGAAGGGTAATGGGTCTCCAATTCCTTATTTGAGATTTGTCCCCCTCTTTGGGTAGGAGTTTGATTAGCCCTTTGTTTACATCCCTCCCAAGGGAACCATACTCATAGGATTCTTCATATACTTCAAGCAATTCCCCTGATATCCATTCCTTATTCTTTTTGTAGAATTCTGCCAGAAGACCATCCACCCTGGGTGATTTGTCATTAGCTAGGGACCCAATGGCTTCATCAATTTCTCTAAGACTGATTCTTTTTTCAAGTTCTACTCCTTGTTTTTGGGACACTTTCTTAGGGATCATGTTGATGCATCTTTTCATAGCTTCAAATTTTTTAGAGTTATGTTCAGAGGAGAACAATTTCTTGTAGTACTCAACAAAAGCTTGTAAAGTCTCTTCATTATTGGAGGTAATACCATTGTTTGTTTGGATGCCATTGATATCCTCTCTATTCTGTTTAGATTTGATAAGGTTAAAGAAGTACTTAGAACCTCTGTCCTCATCCTTGATCCATCTGGCCTTGTTTCTAACCTTTTGACCTTGAATTTTAGTGTTTTGGATCTTCTTGAGATTGGATTTAGTACTGATAAGAGATTTTTCCAATTCCAAGTCATGACCTCTATCCTGCAATTGGGATTCAATTTGGTTCAGCTCCCTCTGGTAAAATTTTTCTTCCTGGTTCCTATCAAGGGCTTCTTTGGTCCCAATGATTTGGAATAAATTCCTCTAGACCTTGACCAGTTGAACCCATTTGTCTCTGGCAGAGATATCAGAATTGCAGAATTTGGAGAGGGCTATAGCAATCTACAGAGCTTGAGGGGAGTCATGTTCTTCTAGTAGAGATGTATTCAGTTTGAAGATGCTCTGCCTCTTTTTCTTGAGGATAGGTGAGGGAATATTGTCTAGAGAGATATTAATATGAGTGGGAGAATGATCAGACATACTCGCAGGGGTCACTTCCACTAGGTTTTTTCTAGAGTGTTTACTAATGTTGAAACATGAGGGGTTGAAATACACCCTATCTAGTCTTTAATAGACTCTATTTCTGTTGGCTTGATTGTTACACCATGTGAACTAGATGTTGTTGTATTCTTGTTTCATGTTCTCCAAAGGATCCTTAATTTGGAATATTCTCTTAAAATTGGCCCAGAAATAGAATTCATTTCCTTTTTAACTGTTCTTATTCCCACCACATTTATCCTCTCTACTCTCAGTCATATTGAAGTCCCCGATGAATATCCATTTGGACTCAGGTAAGTTTGCGGCCAACCAATCCCACAACTATGCCCTATCTCGGTAGTCATTTGGGGCATAGATATTACATATTCCTATATCCTGATTGTTATCCTTGAGATCCCCCAAATAGCCCCTTGACAAGGGGATGTACCTTTAGAACTAATCTTATTGGCCCATTTGTCACTAATGAGCATTGCCACACCTCCTTTCACTCTATAATGGTCTGAATATATGCATGTGGCCTTCTTCCATATGAATTGAAGGGTATTTAGGGCTTGGAATCCAACCACTTTGATCTCTTGGAAAAAAATGAAGTCCTTATAAGGTATCTTGTTGCACCAATTCCTAACAATGTACTTTCTATCTGGCATCTCCAAACCCATGATGTTCCAGCTATAGATGCTCATCATCATAAAGATTTGGGGGGGTTAGGATTCTAACAGAGTTTGTTAAATCACTCTGGAATTACCTTGTTTTTTATTCTAAGGTTTTTACCACTATTTTTCAGATTGTTGCTCCTTTCATAAGTTTTCCGTTTCTTTTTCTTGGAGATCACTTCTACAAAGCCATCCTCCTCATTGTCTTTTTCGATATGCACTGTCAAGGCTAGGTTATTGATAGGAGACTAGGAGTCCTCCTCACCAGAATTCAGGTTCTGGTTTTCATTAACAAGGTGAGTGATAGGTGTAATGGGAGTCGTGTCATCAGAACAGACCTCACCCTATCCAATAGAATGATGTTTGGATAAAATCTTGGCATTCTTGTTTTTAATTTTGGATAAGGCTATCTGCTGAGCATTTTGGCATGGGGCATTATCCTTGTTCACTTTTTCTCTAGGAACATGGATGTATTGTGGCTGACATGCAAAAGCATTCAGAACCTCTTTGTTAAGGGTAGCCATTTGGACAACAAAGTCATCTTCAAACAGAGGGTTGGAAAGGGATACGAATTTGTCCAGGTGGGAGTCCACCATAACCTTGTTAATAACCCTGTTAGTCTTATTGGTGTTTGCAACAATATCATCTTTCCTTTGTGTGTTCTGATTATCATTTTCAACATTGAAGTTGGGCACGAGATTATTGTCTTTATTGTTTAGTTCTTCTCCATTAAAGGTCTTCTAAACATTCTTAAGGAGAGGATAGTCACGTCTATTATGTCCTTTGAGTTCGCAATGGAAGTAGGATCCAATGTCCCCTAGCTTAACCGTGGGCCAAAAAACTTTCTCTCCTTCAATTTCCATTATAATTTCATCGGGGAAGGTAACCTCTGGGTTCAAAATGACAAGGGCATGGACGTTGAGGTGAGGAAGGGTTTCTCTGGCCTCTTCAACTTGAAGCACTAAGCCTAGGGATTTGAGGAGAAGCGGAATAAAATGCCAGAATTTTGGCTGCACATTTCTAATTTCAATCCACGAAGGGGAGGCCCGGGCAATAACATTGTCTGAGTTAAAACTAGGAGCCCACAAGAGAGCTCTAAAAATAGTTTGTCCAACATTCCACAGTCCTTTATTTAAGGCTTTTTCTTGCATAGAATGATTTTTGAAAAAGATAACAAATAAACCCCTTTGCACCATACGAATAAAACTAAGCATTAAGCCTAGTTTTTTCCCCAAACATTCCCTATCCAGTCATCCAGAAACTTCCTAGAAAGGAGAAACTTCATAGTCATGCAAACAAATAAAATTGCTACATTTTTAAAATGGGATTGCTTAGATTTTATAGCAGTTACCATTTCCGTGTTTGGTGAGAGATTGAGAATCTTGGGGCCGGGTGATGAGATCTTACCTTCCTCTCCTCCAATTTTACCCTCTCCCATGCATTCTGTTGGGCCTCTAGAGTTACCTCCTCTCTGTCTATCTCCATTGAGACAGGATGGTTCTCTTCCATTGTTGTCAACTACTATGAACTGCGCTACCTTTGGTAAAACTATTTCTTTTGTAACAACCACTTTGTAGAATGGTTTAACCTATGCACTGGTTGCTTTAATATTCTACATTCCTTCCTTCTTATTGCCCTTGGATCCATCATTTCCATCATTAAGAACTTCTGCGTCCATCAAAGAGAAACTCATGGCAAAAAAAAAAATCTTGCAACTAGATGGCTCTCATAACTCAAAATAACCACACTCTCAAATGAACAAAGCTAAAATAGGGACAAAAAATAATCAAAAGAGTTGCATCAAGGGCACACACACGAGCGCAAGTAAAAAATGAGAGAACACAAAACACAAAAACCTAAAAGTAAAACCATACAAATGAAAGAAAGGGAAGCAGAGAACGAGGACACCATCCATGCCACACAAGCAATACGGAGGGCCATGAGTCCTACTGCAAAGCATGAAAACCAAGGGATCCATGGGCCAACATGCAAAGCCTCCAATCCGCCTTCCTAAAAAAAAAAAGATCTTTGAAAACTGGTCTATTTTGATAAAAGTAGTCCCTAGGGTACAAATTAAAAGTTTTTTTTTTTAAATTTACATGTTTGGAAAGCTCACTGATTTTTAGTAGGGATTACTTCTTTTCATTTCTATTTTTCTGGGTTGAACTTTTTCTTTTAGTGTGCATGTGCAGGTGATAATTGTTTTAACAAAGTCATTGTTTTAAGACTACTATGTGTGTATATTATGTACCTAATGAGAGAGACACAACACATCAATAAGTCATTGCATTAGTTCAAAAAGGTTAGATAAGCATGTAAAACCAACTAATATCGACCTATTGCCTTCTAACTAAGAAGAGTGTGATTAGTAACATAACAACCCTCAGATTATGCTACCATCAGTGACATATACGACCCAACATGAAGGATTTTAGTTTAAAACAAGCTAAATGATGAGAAAAATGCATTCTAGCTCTAAGAATGGAGATAATAACAATGTGAAAGCATGAATTATGAAGTGAAATATGAGTCTAAGATTAATCTAATAGCATAACAATACATTTTGAATATTGGATGAAGGCTTATTTGCTCTAAAAACAGGGTAGAAGTGGTTGAGATAGGTTAGGTTGGGGTTTAAGGGAATATTAATTAAATGAATTAAATTTATTTAATTCATTCAAAAATATAGGAATTAATTATTTAAACAATTTAATTGCTTTTTAATAATTAGGGGACTATAGCCATTTTAATTAAATTAAATAGGCTAGTGGAATGGGTTATTTGCAAGTGGGTAATTGATTTAGGGATTTATTTAATTCCTTTATAATCAAATACTATAGTCATGTTTGATTTAATTGGTTTGAATTGATTTTAAATTATATGGCTATAATAGTTAATATAATTTAGTGATAAAAATCACCTAGGACAATAAATTGATTCAAAGAATTATGCCAAGAAGTAATAGGGTCGTTTGGACATAATCGAGGGTATGATCACACTTAGGGAAAATAGGGTCCATAGTTGGAACAGACCAAATTCAGGTGGTTACATTTGGCCCTCTTTGAATTGATGTGCGAGAAGCACATTGATTCAAAGAAAGTTTTCAATTTTAACTTCGGAAAGATTGAGAATCTCGTTCTTGGTTATCGAATGAAATGTTGATGAGATTAGTCTCGCACTTGATTGAACCAAACTGATAGAATTGATTTTGAACTTGGTTGTCATCCAAAGATCAATAGAAGATTTTTAAAGATACCAATTCTGAACTTGGTTGTTGCCCAAAAATTGATAATACTCATTCTAAACTTGGTTGTCATTCAAAAAACCAGTATGAAGCTACCAGGAGCTTTAAATAAAAATCTTTTAAAATGAGGAAAAATAACATATCGAGCTCATGAGAACCAAAGCTTTCCATCCAACAGTTCCAACTTTAGTCAAGGAAATTGTTATGCCCCTAGTTTGTTTGATAACAAAGTCATTTTGATGCTGTTTCCAACAAAAAATTAATTGATGATAGTGTGATCATGCCCCCTCGAGAACAAAATCAAAGGAAAAGAATAAAATCCCCCAGTTTGAACAAACGTAACACTTGCAGGAAGCGGTTTAGGACAAGAAAGAATGGAGTAGAAGAAGTGGAAAAGAAGGTGTGTTTAAAAATAAACGCATGATTACCAAGTTAATTACATGAAAATGTGAGTGATAAGACTGATAAAATAATGTTTAGACCAAGATGTATGATAAAATGTGCAGTATTGACTGATGTTTGGAACAAATGAAGCAAAGTCATAATTTTTGAAACTATCACAAAAATGGCACTGTGCTACTGAAAACATTCTAGGCACCTTTGATTTGGTTCCCGATTGATCAGAAAGATAACATAAATGAATTTTTAGTTGTCCGGGAGGAGTTTCAGAACTCCTAAATGTCTCAAAAGACCCAAATAAACCTCCAAAATTACCATTTCACTATTCATTTTCACTTTCCTCCATAGAAATTCAGAGAGCTTTGTAGAGAAGATGGTAGTCCTTGTGAGGAAGCACCATTTTGAGATGAGCCATTGACATCAACGTCTAGCTGACTACCCACCGCTGGTAAGTGCTCGATAAACTACCCTGTGAATTTTGCAATTTTCAAATTTATGCATTTTTGTGGCTTTTAGAGCCCTTTCAATATAGGATCGTATCCGGGATTCCAGATCGCATCCTGCGAATCCCGCGTCACATCGAGTTTTTCCCGGATCGCATTTGATTTTTCTACATTTTTGCATCGCATCTGATATTTCTTGGATCGCATCTTGTTTTAGTGTTTTGGCATGTTTAAATAGAAAATATGTCAGTGGGTCGCATCCTATTTTCTTAGGATTGCACCCCGCATTCTAGGATCACATCCGGTAAACGCAGTCGCATCCTGTATTTCCAGGATCGAATCTAGTAAAAAACTTAGAATTTTAACATGTTTGATCTATTTTCATCTTGCAAACTTGAAATGACTTAGGTGATTAGGAATTTGCCCCTGTAATGTAGATATGATACTGATGTATAACCATTTTTGTCCAAAACAGGCCCAGTTTGAGGTAGTCGCATTTCACGGCACTTACCCTGCACATGTTCTTGCATTGTTGGGACATTTGTCAGATGATGAGTAGGTGACTATGATCTAATGTGGATTATGCTTGTTGATGGGTTTAATCGAGATTGGGGTAAATCATGGGTTTACCCGAGATCGGGGTAAACCGTGGGTTGTTGACTGCTCTTACCAAGAGATGGCACTCAGAGCACAACACCTTCCATTTACCTACTGGAGAGATCATAGTGACACCTGAGGATGTCTGGAGGATACTGCATGTACCGATGGTCAGTCATGAGGTACAATTTGAGTCGACGGTGGCTATGGTGATTGGTGTTGTACGAAGATATTTCCAGGACGACACCATAGACAGAGATATCTATCATGGGACTACATGGTCGATCATTAGGATTGATTATCTATTTATCTAGTAGGTCTGGTAGGTGGAATCCTTATGCCAAATAGGGGCCAACATAGTTTTATGGTCGGCTGGATAGATATGATCGAGCAGATGGTGACCCACCATTGGCGATTTTCTTGGGGGAGCTGTATCTTAGCTCACATGTATCGAGAGATACATGAGATTGTTTACCATTATACTTGCAGTATGACTATGGGTATACTTATTCTTCAGATCTGGGCCTGGGAGCACATCCCTGTTACACGCCTGATTGTGGATAGGCAGAGGGAACCTGAGTAGCGCTATGTATATATGTATGCAGGCCTTTTGTAGCAGCCCCATCTGGGCAAGATTGAGTATTGGTGTCGATTATTTGATGACATGATAGAGGTCGTATGGTGACAATATCTAGATTGTGTGGTGTGGACCTCGGATGCCTGAAAGGTGCCATTTTTGTGTTAGAGCAGATATCTTATTGGCCAGACTAGATATGTTATAGAGCATTTTGTGATCACCAAAGTATTGAGGTAGTATGGTTGGCGACAAGGTAGGACAGAGGATATTGCAGTAGATGCCCGTACCAGAGACGAGACACCCTTATGGGGTGCACAATTGACATATGAGACCACTCATCAAGAGGTCCAAGATATATTAGCAGTAGATTGGGATCTCCATCCCGATGTAGAGGATGCATGTGTATCTGATGGTTATGTTGCTGAGAGGCTACAGTATCCATTTCCTTGATTCATTATTCTGGAGGAGATCATTTCTCATATAGAGGAGCCACTAGACTATGATCCTAATGATCAACCAGTCAGGGGCAGAGGAGGTAGAGATAGGGCTCTTGGTAGACACGGAGGTCGTGATGGTGGTAGGGACGGTGGCAGAGATGGCAGGTGTCCTCCTCTGGAAGATGGCCATGATGGTGATGAGAGAGGTGGTGGTGGAGAGGCTATGGATACAGGTGGTGCCAGTGGGAGTGGGCATCGTAGACATCAGAGATTTAGATTGGTGGCCCCTTGGAGAGATACTAGCCCATTGCTTACAGGTGAGCAGCAGTGACAGAGGCATCAGGGGGCACCTGAGCAGGATGCTGGCAGAGATGGAGATCCACTGTCGAGATGCAAGAAGGAGAGAGAGTAGCTTCGAGCCAGGATCACTAATTTGGAGGCTAGAGTCACTACTGCGGATGCTTTACTGGCGGACAAGGATCTACAACTTGAGCAATTAAGAGAAGAGAGGGATGTACAGGCCTGGACAATAGTCCATCAGGGATAGATGGCTACATATTATTATGCCCTATATCATGTAGTAGTTCCAGAGGGGCAGAGAGCACCTTCATTCTCTAGAGTGGCTCAGTAGTCAGAGGGTGCCATCCCTCCTCTAGTAGCTCCTTTTGCACCACCTCCTCCTCCTCCTCCTGATCGGAGAGAGGGGGCATGACAAGTTGACTTGTATCATTTTGTATGACATGTATATTTGGAGATCATATTTGTATATCTAGATCCTACTGAGATCCCCTCTTTTGTATACCTGGATCATTCTGAGCTCTGTTTTGATAGATGACAGTCATACATTTATATCTGATTCATTTTGGTGCACTTATACATTGATACTCTTTATGCTCACTAATTCATGGATGCTCTTTATACTCTTTATATTTGATCTGTACCATGTTTTGATGATATATATCTGATGCAGCTTCTTGATTTTGACATGTTTCATGAGTTTTTTTTTCTTTCATAAATGTGGTAAATGTATCTTTGCACATGTGATGATATCTTGGTCTCTTGATGAGGTAGTTTGTAGATGATAACATCATTTTATGATTGGATGTGATGGGTCCTTACTGATATAAATATGTTTTAAATGATACTCATGTGAAAATGCAAGTGTATGTTTCTTTTGATTTTCCAGTTATGCAAAAAAAGATGTATGGATGCACTTTAGGATGAAAAAGTAAAAATGCAAGACATGGATGCTTTATTTTTGTATTTTCCTGTTTCTACTTTTCAATGAATGCAAAAATGTATGCTATGGATGTGCAATGATATTTGATATCAGTAATGTAGATGATGTAATTAACTTGATTATTAGAAGAAGATAGGAACCATTTTTTAGTACAAAATTCCTTATGTTGTTATTTCTATTGATAAATGCATCATGCAATCTCTAAATGCAGTTATATGCAGACTCTTAGGACTTGTCACTGATTAGAAGATATTTGCAACATTTTTATCATCATTGGGTGCTTTGTCAGAACGGATACCACCTAATAGTATAATCATCACTAATACCCACTGATATTATGATAATATGAATACTATGTTTTATTGGAATGTCAGAAATAGACTTAGGCATCAAGGCATAGAAGCCAGGATAACAAAATAGTCACCTTCCTTTTAACATACTAGATTCTGATTAAGGCAAGATATTGGACCCGCAATGAATTTGAAAATTCATATCCTTGGGTACATTATGATTCGTATACCTTAGGGAGAATCTAGATCAGAAAATAGAGAAGGAAATTGTTTCAACCTCACTGTAGTTTACACATAACGAAGATCGAGATATATGCGGCTATCTATGCATAGTGGCAGCTCTTACTATAAACATCCAAGTTAGGTGAAATTTATAAGATCATTTTGAACAATCACCATACACAGAAAATCAAGAAAACATTATGCCCCCAATCCTTGCGACTCTTTGTCTTTGCGCAAACATCATTGAGTAACTAAGAAGACATAACAAATCATGAATTGTGAATCAATCAAATAAAATTTATAATTACTTAGATGCCCATAGTTGAAAAAATCATCAGGATATTTAAAGAATTATAATCAAATGAATATTAAACTATGTGATTAAGTAGTACTCATTCATTCGTCTGTCAAACACAGTAAAGATGAATCAATTAGAACATCAAGCAATATGGTGTTCCATGTCTGTGCATTGATAGGATAATTCTTTCATGTTGGTGATCTGATAGAGCCTTGTAGGACCTCTATAAATGTAAATGTCATGTCTAGATATGTGATTCTTTGAAAAGACACCTTTGTTTTGGAAAGTGACATTGTTTTGCATGTATGAAGAAACATGGTGTCCATGAAGCAAACCATCCTAGAGAAACCTAGAAACCGCAACTTACTATGCCAGCAAAGATGGCCCCAGTGCAGAATGACTTATTCCTAAGACGTAAAGATAGACAAATCCCAAGTGAGGATAAGATAGTCATTTAGGAAGATAAATTCAGCGTATGAGCACAGGCAAAATTATGAAGGCCTAGTATCAGTAGTGCATTGATAGATGGAGTGCAGAACACAAGTGACACTTGATTGCCAGGTTTTCACCACTTGGAAAGATGCTTTTTCTTTATTTTTTCTACCAAGATGCCTATTTTACTAGGTGCTCATCAAGGCACTTTTCTCTTTTTCAAATTTTTTTTCTATTTTTTCTTTTTTGAATGTTTTTGTAGTATCAAGGCACCTATTTACCAGTTTTCACCAAGGGTACCCTTTTTGTAGGATCTTTTCCACTATTTTTGGATTTCTTCAGGATCAATTTTCTGAATGTTTTTGGTATTTTGCAAGAACTATTAGCTATACAGGCTCTGCTAACCAAATATTAAGCGTAGAACTGCTTCAAATATAGAGTGTTGATAGGATCTAGAAGAACATCTCCTTCAGGTGTAGCTAACTAATAAGCTCTAGTCCCAAAAGTAGCAGTGACAACATAAGGTCCCAACCAATTAGGTTCAAACTTTCCTTTCTGCTCCCTATTAGGTTAGTTTTTAGGATTCTCCTTGAGGATGAGATCTCCCACCTCAAACTTGTGTGGTTTGACCTTTTTATTGTAGCCTTTGGACATACGTGCTTGATACACTTTGAGGTGATCGAACACTTGTTATCTGCGCTCATCTAGTAGATCTAAAGAATTCACCCTATCTATGCGGTACTGCTCATCAGTAACTAGTCCTTGTAAAGATATCCGCAAAGATGGGATTTCAACCTCAATAGGTAGTACTACCTCAGCGCCATAGACTAGAGAAAATGGCATGGCTCTAGTTGGTGTTCTTATGCTTGTTCTGTAGGCCCATAGTGCCGGATTTAGTTGTAGGTGCCAGTCTCTGCTAGACTTGCTTATAGTTCTGTGTAGGATCTTGAGAATATTCTTGTTTGATGCCTCAGCCTATCCATTACCTTGAGGATAATATATTGAGGAGCAATGTTGAGTAATATGGAACTGTTCACAAAGGTCATCAATGTCTTGATTTCTAAATTGGCCCCCATTGTCTATTACAATTGAAGAGGGTATCCCATATCTACAAATAATGTAGTTCAGAATGAACATAGGCACCTGTTTTCTAGTGGGTTTGATTAGCGGCATGGCTTTGACCCACTTTGTGAAATACTCAGTGGCCGTAATGATAAATTTGTTTCCATTTGAAGAGTTGGGATATATTTGTCCAACCAAGTCAAAGGCCCATTGATGAAATGGTCAATGTGTTATGAAAGGTATAAGTTGTCTGGCAGGAGCATGGATAAGATTTCCATGTGTCTAGCATTTAAGGTACATATTACCTGGTATTCAGGGGTATCGAAGGCAGGATGAGATATTTCTTCCACCAAGAATTCATAGCAAAATTGATGTTCCTCCAGTTGTAACATGGATGCCAAGGTAGCCATAGCATCTACAGCTTTATTTTCTGATCTTGGTATCTGTTGGAAGGTGACGAAGACAAAGTATTTCTTCAAATCATCAACTAGTTTCTTATAGGGCATCAACTTTTCATCTTTTTTTTGATACTCCCCATTGAATTGATTGATAATTAGTTGGGAGTCACCATATACGTGTAACTCAATGATCTTCCATTCCATAGCTAGCCTGAGGCCATTGACCATTGCTTCATACTCTGAGATATTGTTGGTGCATGGAAACATCAATTTGTAAGATTTGGGAATCTTGTATCCTTATGGAGTTATGAAGAGGACCCTGGCTCCAGATCCTTGTTGAGTGAATGAACCGTCAAAGTACATCTTCCATGGATATTCAGTGAGATGCATGATTATTTCATCAAGGAATTCAATTAATAAAGGTTCATCATCCTGGAGTGGTGAATGATCCAATTAATCTGCAAGTACTTTTCCTTTGATAGCTCTCCGTTCTACATATTCAATGTCAAACTCACTGAGAATTAGGACCCATTTTGCCAAACATCCTGTTAATGTTGTTTTGCTCAAAAGATACTTTAAAGGATCGATCTTAGCAATGAGCTTCACTATATGAGAGAGCATGTAATGTCTCAATTTTTGTGATGCGAAGATGACTACTAAGCATGCTTTTTCAATAATGCTATAATTGATCTCATACGTGACTAGTGTTCAACTAATATAGTAGATAGCTCATTCTTTCTTTGTTTCATCTTATTACACCAGTAATAATCCTAGGGATGTAGTTGTAGCTGAAATGTATAGGAGTAAGGTTTTTCCGTGCATAGGCACCATAAGGATAGGTGGAGCAGCCAGGTACCCCTTTAATTCTCTGAAGTTTGCTTCACAGTGTTCATCCCATTTGAAGGTAACCCCTTTATGTAGTAGCTTAGTAAAGGGTTGTGCCCTATCTGCAAGTTGGGACATGAATCTACTGATAGAATGAAGTCTCCCTTGTAGCATCCTCATTTGACTGATGTTACATGGAGGAGCCATCTCTAGAATAGCCTTTACCTTTGCAGGATCTACCTTGATTCCATTTGCGGATACTATGAATCCTAGGAGCTTCCTTGACTGGACCCCAAAGGCACATTTCTTTGGGTTGAGCCTGAGTTGGAACTGTTCCATTTGATCCAATATCTTTCTTAGGTCAGCAATGTGAGTACCTCTCTCCTTATATTTAGCCAATGTGTCATCTACATAGTTGTCTATGTGATGACATGTAACTGATTAAATGATTGACTATATTAAGTTGAAGATGATGCAAGACATTAAATCAGTTAATGGTTTATATTGTCATTGATGTCAACTTGATATCATCTATATGGTCATGCTAAAGACTTCAGAGAACCAATGAAATAAAGGTTATGCTTTCAGCAATGCAAAAAATTCTAGTATTCACTCAGTGATAGAGTACACCGGCGGAGTGCACACCATCGGTAAAGATAGAGATAAAAGTCACAGTGATGCCCAACAAGCAGAAGACAGTGTTGTCTGATGAAGCAGAATCACATGATGCCTGACGAGCTAAAAATAGTGTTTCTCGATGAGAAAGATCCAATGATGACCGACGGACGGAGATCTCAAAGCTAACTAAAGCGACACTGACGGAACTGGCAGTTGTCACCGGTGACGAACTACAGAATTGACTGACAGAACAGAGAGATCAGAAAATGATAAAATATCTAGCTGGCAGAGCTAAAGGATAGACTTAACTGGTTGTTTTTTTTACCATAGTTAAGTAAGTGATTTGTACAGTTGGCAAGAAGATAACTATGAGATAAATCAGGAGTTAATGCCATAAATCAATTTGGCTGGATTATTTTTCACGCCAAGAATCAAGAATCAAGAATCAAGAACCTAGAATTAAGGAAAATCATGTCTATTTAAGAGACAAGCATAATTCATTCTAAGTGTGGTCGATAAGAAATCAGATACATGGGGGAGTGAACTGAAAGAAGATGCTGAAGAGAAACTGATGAAGGATTAACTTCATGCAGTCCTGATCAATCAAGCTAAGGAAGAGCTAAAGAATTTTGTAGACACTGATGAGAAGAGAAGCATAGCATCACAGAGAAAAAAGAGTTAAGTACAAAGGAATTGTAGTGTTACATTGATCAGAGAGATATTGTAAGTAAATAGATATGAAAATCTGCAATTAAGTTGCATTAGAAACAGGTCATTTTGTTTCAGATTAACCATGGAAGCAATAAGTCTCTTAACATAGCAGGACTTAATAGTCTTTTATAATTGAGGTATATCCTAACAGATTACCAGAAGGTTGACTCATGATAGTAGCACCAATCTTACCTAAATCCTATTGATAGTCTAAGAAGGAGGCTGATTCAAGGATGGTAGTAAGATTTGCATAAAGCCTATTGAGAGTCATGAGACTGATTCAAGGATGGTAGTGTAGATGCTAGATGCTTAGTGACAACCTATGTATTGAAAATCCTCTAACAAGGTCACACTTAACAGTGTGTTTGTAACCTTTAACAGGGTTGGCTCCTAACAAGGCTCACTTTAGAAGAGTGAAAATTTGAGGTACCGGTCCTAGTGGTTTTTCCCTTAACAGGGTTTCCACGTTAAAATCCCTGTGTTATGTGTATGGTTTATTACTTTAGTGTTTTACATTCTGCATATGCATTTATGGATTGACTGGTATACTCTGCACATTTAATGAGTATCAGTAAAAATAGTTTACTGCTTATTGGTTATCAAGGAGAATAAGGACAGACAAGGTAAACTGACAGACAGTTATTTGTTCCAAGTATTTCAATGGCATGCATCTTGTTGGGACTTAATAATTAGAGAAGTATTGATTGGTGGATTAAAGTTTAAATTGGATAAATCTCTGAGGCCACTGATTGATCCCCCCCCTCTCAGTTATTACTAACAATTGGTATTAGAGCTTGTGTGCTTAGAAGGAAGGTTTCAAAACCTAAGTTAAAGATCACAAGATGAACAGACAAGATGTGCCCAAGTTGAACAAGGACAACTTCGCTTCATGAAAAAGCAGGATAAAGCTTCACTTATCAGGTATTGGCAATGATATTACACAATACTTAGAAACTAAATATGTGTTTCCTACAAGACCATTGACAATGGATCAATTAAGAGTAAAGCATTAACATAACTGCATGGTCATAGAACTTTCAGCCAAACTCTCTGATGTTGAATTTGAGGATGTCAAAGATTGCAAGAATGCAAAGACAATGTGGGACAAGTTGAAACTTGTACATGGAGGTGATGCAAATGTTCTAAGAGCCAAGGTAGAAAGCCTTAGAGGAAAGTTTGATGATCTTAGAATGAAAGAAGATGAAAAAATCACATAGTACAACACAAGAATAAAAGAAGTAGTCAATGCTATACGAGGTATTGGAGGTACACTTGAAGAGGAGACAGTGGTAAGTAAAATCCTAAGAACTTTATTGGCTATATATGCTATTAGAGTCTCTGCTATTCAAGAAATGAGAGAAGTAGCAAATAATAAAGTCACTCTTGATACCCTGATTGGTAGACATATTTCATTTGAGATGAACAATTTTGATAATAGTGTCTTACCAAGCTTAGAGTCTGTATTCAAGTCTTCTGTGAGAATAAGCAAATCTAGTCAAAGACATTAATCTAGAAGAGACAGTGAAAGCGAAAGTGAAGAAGAAGATCTAGATGAAATTGAAGCACTCATGGCAAGAAGAATGCTAAGAGGCAAAGGTAAATACAAAGGTAAGTTACCACTTGTATGTTTTAAT
>MU223457.1:4802100-4831588 GCA_018584345.1 Thuja plicata | reverse complement strand
TTAAATAGGCTAGGGGAATGGGTTATTTGCAAGTGGGTAATTGATTTAGGGATTTATTTAATTCCTTTATAATTAAATACTATAGCCATGTTTGATTTTGGTTTGATTTAATTGGTTTGAATTGATTGGTTTGAATTGATTTTAAATTATATGGCTATAATAGTTAATATAATTTAGTGATAAAAATCACCTAGGAAATTAAATTGATTCGAAGAATTATGCCAAGCAGTAACAGAGTCATTAGGACATAATCGAGGGTATGATCACACTTAGGGAAAATAGGGTCCATAGTTGGAACAGACCAAATTCAGGTGGTTACAACTACTAACAAAATTTTCTTCTCTTCTGTCTAAAATTATGATTCTATTGTAAAATGAAACATTTGCACTGTTGAAAATATGAACATGTAGACATGAAAAGACACAGTGGACCTCAAAAATAAATAAAAAAAGTTAAAATTCAAGACCCCATTGAGAAATGTAAAAGAGAATGAGAAATAGGCAAAACAAATTACCAACCCATAGATTGAGAATTGAGGCACGTGAAGCAGAAATCGGGTACGAAGGTGTTATACACACTTATTTGGACAAGGTGAGAAGAATCACTGAGAAATTCAATTGTCATTATGTTAACACTAGCGCACTTGTAGATTATCAAAACTAATTGCTAGGTTTTCAGTACTAATAGTTTCTTTGTAGCTTGTAGCATGGAAAAAACTTTAATTTGCCTAAATGTAAAATCAATTCATTCATATTTTAATGCTTAAAAAGAATAGTTCATGCTGAAACATTACAAATTCATATTTCATGTTGGTTCTTAAAATGGATGTGTGGTTAAAAATTGAACAAGCAAAGTACATTTGGATTTTGTGCATAAAACTGAATAATCAAACCCTCATTTGGTTTAGTGGTTAAAAATGAACCCACATGCCTGTATGGATGATTTACATTAGCTAACATTTGGTTCTGGAGCTTAATTCAATTAACCTCATGTTTGGAGTCTTTGGTGCACTTGCACATTCTGTTAGATTAAAAACCTTTTTTTATTATTTTATTTTATTTTTAGAGAGGCCTATCTGGGGAATGCACTTCTTCCTCAAAGGATGACCTCAAACTAGTAAATCCTTCTAATTGGTACATAAATTAGACATAGAATAAATCCTTAAATCGTCTCAATCTAACCAAGCTCGAGTGAGGTGTGTTGATGATATTCTAAATTAGGCAAATATCCCTAAGTATCCATCATGGTCAACTAGAGACTTAAGTGCCTTGCACGCGTACAAACCATTTGGGTAGACACCACATACCTTACTACAACCATGTTAATTAGAGGCCCACCCATTTCACCTCTAAGTCATTTTCTTATTATAGTGCAAGGGGAGGGGAAAATTCCCCCAAGATTCCCATCATATGTTTCCTAGAGTATTGTGTTGGTGAAAGAGATATTGATTAGCACAAAAACAATACCTGGAAAAGGAAAAAGCACTGGCACCTACAACATAGAACTTCATGTCCTAGTAGTGTGAAAATGGTTGTGTGAGATGATGGACATCCAAGCAATGGACCTATAACATTATAATTGAAGCCAATTTAAACTTAGATTAGAGTGACTGTCTTCATTTTTCATTGTGATCGACCACATGAAAACTTGCAACTTGATAAAGTTGTTGAACATACACATCATTTCTTTTTGACTCAGTCCTGAAGCTCTACTAAGTGTGTGATTACTAATTTTTGAACATCTTAAAAAATTGTCCTATCAACGTCCTATCAGAGAGGCAAATAGAATCATCAACATAAGCCCTGAAACATTCCACTTGGCTATTATTCTGAAATTTGGTGATTGACATACCCTTTCATATTAGAGGCCCTCATATTGCATTTTATCATCATTTCTAGCTTGGTACCTTGCATAGTCATTTAGTTTTTGCATATCATCATTATAGTCAAATAAATTCAAAAATACCAAAAACATAGCTTTCATTTTTTAAAGGTCAATTATTCATCTTTAGAGTCATTTTTCCAATTTAGAGGGTGTATTTTCATAGAAAATTATAGTATTTGTCTTGCGTATTATCTTGACTTCTTCAAGATCTAGTTACCATCTCTTTCCTTGGCTTAGGAACCTATCATTATAGTTAACACTTGTCTTAGACAAAAATCATTTTCATAATCATTCATTTTTCCTACCTTTTTTTAAGTCAAGATAGTCCATAAAATCATTCAAGTCTTTTCTTAGAGGGTTTACCTTTGACATTTATAGAATATCTCTTAGGGAACAGTACCTATACCTTAGGCATCATTCTAGGTCAATCATTCATAGATTGCATTAGCATCCCATAATCAAAAAATCTAAAAAAATAGAATCGTGTTGTTTTCATCTTTCATAGGTTGCATTTATCCTCTTCATATTCCTTTCAAAAGATCCCAAAAGAAGAAAAGAAAAATGGACTAGAACAAATAACCCAGACATGATCCCAACACTGAGCTTGATTTTACTATGTAGAGGACCCTAAAACTATATTTTAACAATCCAAAGACCATATATCATCATGAAAAGACACAAGTTGATACCCCACATCTACCTCTTGTACCTCCACTAGACGATGAGTTCTCACTTAAGAACATCATAGCTAAATGCAATGACAATGAGGAAAATATGATGCCTTCAAAAATCCTGATGTAATGACTATCGTGGGATCCCTATTAGCAACTAATCCCTATACATAATTTAAAATGGTCTCACAAAATGGTGCCAAACTACCCACTGGATTAGACACCTCTACCATAGTAGAGGTCACTCTCATACCATCATCTTGTCTTTCTTCCACAACACCTCTTCCAATCACTTCCACCCTACCCTCTAGTGACACCACTCAAAGTGCATCCCAAGTAACCATGTCGTCCACTACTCTAGGGACCCAATACAAAAAACCTCTCTTTTCTAGTTTTCAACCCACGTCTAGTACACATATCAGCATAGTAGCACCTTCCATAATGTCCTCAACCCATAAAATGGATACTTCCAATATGGTTCCACAAGGTTAGAATCCTGACAGTATCCCAATAGGAGTTCCCCAAATCAACAAAGGGGAGCCTCAACAACAACCTACCAGTAGTCTCCCAATAGGTGTTCCTTCCAAATTAGGAATCCCCTAAATCAATCAAGAGGCACCTAAAACAACACCTCTTGTCAACCCCAATTATTCAAGGATCCTTGATACCTTCTTGAAAAAATATGAAGTAACTAGACCTAGCACATCCAATCGTAAAGCTCCACCTCAGCATACTCAACAACCTCCATACGTTCCACCACCCCAACATACTCAACAACCTCCATATGTTCCACCACTCCAGCATGCTCAACATCCTCCATACATTCCACCACCCCAACATTCTCAACAAACTCCATACATTTGATCACCTCAGCATATTCCATAACCTCAGTATTTTATGCACCTGCACATGTTATGAAACCTCAATATGCTCCATAGTCTCAATACGGTCCACCACATATTCCTAAAACATACAAGAACACAGGATAAAAGCCCTCCTACAATCAGGCACCATCATATAATAGTTGGACAACATTATTTAATCCAAATGCAATGCCAACTACACTAACACCCACTGAAATTCTTGCTCAAAAATTATAGACCCTCCAACAAAAGGTCATAAACTTGAAAATTGGTGCTCGTAAAATCACTTACACTACAACTTCCCTTTTCTCTTATCCATTTTAGAGGACACTACACATGCCACCTTTTCTAAGAAATTTTGAGACTCCTAAATTTTATAAATACAATGGAAAGGGTGATCCCTGAGACCATATATGGGAATTTTTCACGGCCTGCATAGAAGTGGCATATGAAGACACCTAGCTGATGAGACTCTTTTGACATAGTCTTTGTGGATCATCCATGGAGTGGTTTTCTAGACTCCCTCCTAGGATACGATCATGGAATGAACCAGCTAAAAAGTTTATATCCCACTATTCACACAACATCATCATGGAAATAACATTAATGGACCTCTGTACTACCAAGTAGAAGAGCGGTAAGAACTTTTCCTCATTCTTACAACATTATCAAAATGTTTCCTCTATGGAATCTTTCCACATACCCATGAAATAAAAGATCCATATGTTCATTGAAATTTGTCAACTTGATATGATGTGTGAATTGATCTCCTAGCAAATCAAGACCTTTGAAGAACAAGCTAAGAAAGGGTAAAAAGCATAATGATCCCTCACCTTAACGGGATCCATCAAGAAAGAGATAATTAATTCAACACCTTATGACAAATCCAAATACTGGTCTAAGAACAAAAATGTGACAAATGATGGCATTTTTGATGCTAAGGTAGCCCAACCATTCATGTGCATACAAGCACCACCAACACCTTTTCAACAAACCTAACAATCACATGGTTTCCAAAGGATTAACAATCCTGACACAGTGAACTAGGAAGTTAAACAAACGTACCAAAATAATTTATGTGAGAAGGAACATCCCTCTACATCTAGACTTTATGCTTCTTGTAGAACCTCTTGAGAATTTTTTTGAGAAATTACTGCAATCTCATTCATTTACTCTACTCAAAATTAGACATTACAAGGGTACCGGTAAACCAACATGGTGGAATGACAATATTTTTGTGACTATCATAGAACTAAGGGACACAAGATAGCCAATTGCATGCAAATAAAGAACTTTATACAATATTTCATCGACCATGGTGAAATAGAATTTATTGCAAATTCTAACACCACTAATGAAGACCATAAAATATTCAGAAAGCCACTAATGGATCATGGGAAAGGTAAATCCTCCACATATGGACACAATAATAAATAAAACTTCACTTACCCCAAACCTAATCCTGATATGACCATAAACACCATTACTATCCGAGGTCTAGACACCAGTTGTTTTGTTACTACCTGTCTCTCTAAAATCATTGTAGAAGGAGCCCTATCAAAATATATCATGCCAAATAAGTCATCCAACATTCCATTAGGTTAGTATAACCTAATAGAAAATTTGTAGAAGACATGAACACAAAGTTCCATCTATGAACTACTTTACATTTTGCCAAATCATAAAGCAACATAAGACACAACGCTGCAAAAATCCTCTATTCCGAAAGAGACAGATGTTGATGAGTTTCAAGCCATGGTGGGAAATTTGTCCACAACACACCATGTCACCTTCACTAAGAAAGAAATCCCATTTTATAAACCATCTCACAATAATCCTTTACATCTTAAAGTATTTTTCCACTTCCACAAAATCAGAAGGGTCTTGATAGACGGTAGAACAAGTCTAAATATCTATACACTAAAATTGGTAAAGGCACTAGGCTACTCTAGCAGTTCTGTAGATGTTACCAAAAAGATAATAATAAGATTATGGTGCAGATCACCTCCAATTTTGGCTTGAAGTTTTATTAGATGGTGTTTATGGGTCTTTGATATGTTTTGTAATAAGATCCATAAGTTTTGGATCCAAGCTTTTTCATTTATGTTGTAAGAGCACAAGTTGCTCCTAGGTGCAAAATGTTGTCAAAATGGTCTAAAGTTGTAAAAGTTGCTAATTTTGAGCAACTAGGAGATATGGTCTCCTCTAGGGTCCTAAGTTTCCTAACTAGGGTTCTAGGATGGGTCAAAGAGCATCGAGTTGACCAAAATTGTCAAAGAGAAAGAAATGCTCAAAAGTTGCTTACAACTTTCAAAAGTTGCTCAAGCAACTTTTTGCAAGAAGTTGCAAATGAAGGTTTGGATGGTTGTAACCACCCATGCTCAGGTATTTGAGCATGGATTGAATACTTTTGAAGGTTAATGGAGTTTTAGTTACATACCACACATGTGAGAATTTTGTACGGATGTTTCTTTGAGTTTTACTTGCATTTGCAGTGTTTTTGCACCCTTGTATGGCTGTCTATGGATTAGATTGTGAAATATTACTCCATGGGAGTGTAGATTTTTATTTTATCTTTCTTTTTCATATTCAATTTTTTTTTCAAGTGCGGGGATTATAAAGTTATACTTAGTTTTAGGTGACTGTGTCTGCAATTTCCATTTGTAGAGTTGCAGGAACAAAAATGGCTCTAACCTAAGAATCCATAGTTGAAAATGAATGAAACCTTATGTAATGATAGGTTAGGATATGTAAATAATGTTTTTTATTTCCTTTTTTTTCTTGCAAATGAACTCCTAGGTTTGGAGTGATACCCTAGGCTGACTACTTGGAGTAGGTGAGCCAGGACATGGCAAAGATTGGATTGAAATAGTACAACCATGATCTGGTTTCAGAAACTTAGTGGAATTTTTGGAAGCCCCAGAGTGTCCCCTTGAAGGGTAAAATGGTTTCAAGAGTTGGGGTGAATTTTGAAGACCAACTGGACGCAATTTATAGTGACTTGTCCATGCGCCTAAAAGATAGCCTAGAAACTAGGGCCTGGAAGCAATTAGGGTTGTAGGTGTCTTGAAGAACTATAAATTTGGATTCTAGAATGGCTAGGTGATATATTTTAGAATCATATGGTCTTCCATAGGTTTGTGTAGAATAATTTTTAGTGTTTGGTCAAAAACAGTGAAAATAGACCTAATGCTATTAGGCTGAATTAGGCCTATTATAGGCTAGCGATAGCAAATTGATTGCTAAGGTAACTAGAAGTGTTGGAAATGTCTCTAAAAGGAATTTAAGGTATCAATAATATAGTCAAGGGCCTATGATAAGTTTGGGAGAGATCCTAAGAAAGGGTCTAGGGTTCTAGAGGGAAATCTAGTGAGAAACCAAGGTCAATGGGGGACTAATTGAAGTTGGTTTTCATATTTTTTCTTCATCATTTCAACTATACCTAGGATGAAAGTTGAAATCAGAGCCTAGGAGGCCAATCCTAGTGAAGGAGACATAGGTGGTTGAAACCATTGGATGGTTTAAGGAAGTTTCTAAATAATTTGGAGAAGGATAAACACTAGAACTATAGACCCTCTGCATCAGAGTGGTATTAGAGCCAGAACTACAATAAGTTTGGTATATGTCTGAAGGGGAGGAGAGCCACGAGGTTGCAAGAATGCCACCCAAGGCAATGAGAAAGGATTCCATAGTGGACTTGGTATAAGATCTATTGGAAAATTCCAATCTGAATAATCAAAGAGTATGAGGAGAGTCACAGAATGGGGAGATGAAAGTGAGGAAGATGATGAAATCTAGATAGGAGAGACATATGGAAAAGAAAAATAAGTGGAGATGGATAAGGACTAGAAATTGTTCTTGGATGCCTTTAAATCCATCAAAAAAGATAGTATGGAACACATTCATTACTATAGTGGCATTTTGAATGGAGAAGAGTTATTAGATTGGCTAAAGGCCATAGATAATCAATTTTATTTCAAAGAAGTGTCAGAGGAGAAGAGAGTCAGTTATGCTAAGGCTAGAATCAAGGGATCAACATGGTCTTGTGGAATATGATGCAAGATGATAGGGTAACAAATGGAAAGAAGAAAATAGCCTCTTGGGATATAATGAAAATTAGATTGAGGGAACAATTCCTGCCCATTGATTATGAGATACAAATGTATCATAATTTACATAACCTAAGGAAAAAAAAAGTTGACAGTAAGTGCCTATACTGAGGAATTCAATAAATTTAGCCTAAGAGAAAGGAGATAGGAAGAAGAATTAGAAAGGGTATCAAGGTACCTCAATAGATTGAGGCACAAAATCCAAGATGAGATCAGTATGATGGCCCCTAACAGTATGCATAAATGTTTTCAATTAGCCTTGAGAGCAGAGGAGAAGGCTAGGAGGAAGAATGATTTCTAACAAAGAAGTAGAGGCAATAGAGGATTCATAGGTAGGGGTAACTTTGGAAGAGGTCAAAGCCCATGTAGGCCAAAAGATGCTCAGACTACAGACAACAATGGAAGAAATCAGTATAGAGGATCATTTCAGAGGGGAGGATACAGAGGAAGAGGCCCTCCAAGAGGTAGGTTTCAGTCACTAGGCATGACTAACTATGTCTTCATTAGAAGATGCTATAATTGCAACCAAGTGGGACATACTATTGGAAGATTTCCTGAGAAAGTTACCACCTCATTCATCAGAGAAAGAAGGAATCAGTTAGTGCAAGAAGATGACACACAAAGTGTCACTTCACCAATCTCCAAGGAAGGGACAATAATGGATGGAGAAAACCTTATGTTGAGAAGGACTTTATTAAAAGTTCCTAGTGTTGCAAAGCCACCTCAAAGAAAAAGTTTGTTTAAGACTAATTATAGGTCACATGGGAAGATCTGCAAGGTGATAGTGGAATTTCACTCCAGAGAGAACATCGTGTCAACAAAGATGGTGGAAAAACTAAAACTTAGAAGGATACCACACACTACTCCCTACAAGGTGTCATGGCTAAATAACGGCTAGCAGATAGTGGTGGATGAAAAAACTTTGATAGAGTTTGAAATAGAGGAGTACAAAGACAAGGTATCATGTGACATATTTCCTATGGATGCATGTTATCTCCTTCTAGGACATCCATGGAAATATAATGTCAAGGCCATTCATGATGGGGAAAAGAACAACTATGTGATTACTAACCAAGGGAAGAAGTTTCAAATGGATCCTTTGACAGAACCTAATGAAGAGAAGCATGTGGGGACTAGTGTGATGCTCTTGAGTGGGAAGGAGTTCCTTAAAGTTATGAAGAAGGAAAGAAGGGTCTGTTGTGCAGTGATAGTGAAACCAAAGGAGGAGAGTAAGGATAAATTCAATATGCCACAAGAGGTACAAGCATTGTTGGAGAAGTACCATGAGATAGTGTATAATGGATTTCCTAGTGCATTTCCACCTATGAGGGATGTGAGTCATCAAATATACCTAATACTAGGAGCTAATCTACCTAACATGGTAGCATATAAAATGACTCCAAGTCAAAATGCAGAGATTGCTAAATAATTCAAGATTTTCTAGAGAAAGGGATTATAAGGAAGAGTTTAAGTACTTGTGTTGTGCAAACTATCATTGCACCTAATAAGGATGGAAAATGGAGGATGTGTACAGACTCTAGGTCTATTAACAAGATTACAATCAAATATAGATTTCCCATACCCCAAATTGAGGATTTGATGGACAATCTAGGGGTTTTTTGCTATTTATCCAAGGTAGATTTGAAATTAGGGTACCATCAAATCAGAGTTAGGCCTGGTGATGAGTAGAAGATAGCCTTCAAGACAAATGAAGGGTTGTATGAGTGGCTTATAATTCCCTTTGGCCTAACAAATGCACCTAGCACAATCATGAGGCTCATGAATGAAGTGCTAGAAGACTTTATAGGTAAATTTGTAATTGTTTATCTAGATGAGATTTTGATCTTTAGAAGCTCTAAGGAGGAACATATGAAGAAGTTGGAAATGGTTTTGAGGAGGCTACACCAAGAGAAGTTGATGATCAGTCAAGAAATATGCAAGTTTTTGAAAATAGAATTACTATACCTTGGATTTGTTGTTTCTAATGGATGTATCAAGACGGATCTTGATAAGGTCAGATCTATATTGGAATGGCCAACACCTAGGTCCATAGGAGATGTTAGAAGTTTTCATGGACTAGCCTCTTATTATGGGAAGTTTGTGAGAAACTTTAGCCATGTATGTGCACCAATACTAAACATTGTAAAAGGAGGAATCAAATGTCAATTCAAGTGGATAGCAGCAACAGATCAAGGCTTTGAAATGTTGAAGAATAAAACTACCTACTCTTAGGTTTCCTAACTTCAATCAGTTATTTTTGGTGGAGTGTGATGCTAGTAAACTAGCCATTGGGGCAGTGTTGAGTAAAAAGGGGCACCTTGTGGCATTCTTCTCAGAGAAGTTGAATGAAGCCAAGAAAAAGTACTCCAACTATAATTTGGAGTTGTATGCAATGGTGCAAGCACTCAAAAAGTGGAGACATTATCTCCTACCAAGGGAGTTTTTTGTTTATACAGATAACCATGGCCTTAGTTTCTTGAATGGGCAAGAGAAGTTGAATCAAAGGCACCTCAAATGGTTATAATCTTTGAAAGCATGTACTTTTGTCATAAAACACAAGAAAGGTGTTAGCAACAAAGTTCCAGATGCTCTGAGTAGGAGAGTGTTGACTATTTAGGAGGTACAATAATAGAGTGTAGGGATGAGTTATCTTAAAGACCTCTACAAAGAAGACAAAGATTTTAGAGATGTTTATGGAGCATGTGAGAAGTTCCAAAAGGGTTTTAAAGTGGATTTTACTGATTATATGTTGTAGGAAGGGCTATTGTTCAAAGGACACTTGTTGTGTATACCTCAATGTTAAATGAGGGAGAACATAGTCAAGGAAAAAAACCAAGGTAGCTTGGGAGGCCACTTTGGAGTGGACAAGACACTTGATCAAGTGAACAAGAATTACTATTAGCCTAAACTATAGTCAGATTTCAAAAATTTTGTGGAGAAATGTCAGATATGTCAGAGAGCCAAAGGACATAGGAGAAACACTAGATTGTATCAGCCTCTATCCATACCTCGGAGACCTTGGAGTGCTTGAGTATGGAATTTTTTTGGGGACTACCTAAGACACCAAGAAGACATTATAGAGTGTTTTTAGTGGTGGATAGGTTTAGCAATATATCACACTTCATTCCTTGTAGACAAACCAATGATGCTTCACATATTGCAGGTCTATGCTTCAGATACATAGTAAGAATCCATGGATTGCCACTGAACATAGTAAGTGATAGGGACAGTAAGTTTGTGGGCCACTTTTGGAGGACCCTATGGAAGATGTTAGGAACAAACTTATCTTTCTCTTCATCCCATCACCCTTAGTCAGATGGGAAAATTAAGGTAGTAAATAGGTCTTTAGGCAACCTATTAAGATGCTTGACTAAGCAGCACAAACAATCATGGGATCACATTATAGGACAGGCAAAATATGCCTATAATGACTCCATCAATAGGAGCACTGGTTAGAGCCCATTTGAGATAGTTTATGGGGATAATCCAAGGGGATTCTTGGAGCTGAGGGATCTTAGTTTATAGGATAGAATGAATGCACAAGGAGAATCCTTTCCAGAGCAGATGAAAGAGCTTCATGAACAAGTTAAGAAGACTTTACAAAAGCAAGTTGACAAGTATAAGACACGGAGGGATTTTAAATTCAAGGTGGAAGATCTGGTACTTGCCTACCTTAGGAAGGAGATATTTCCTAAAGGTAAGCTAACCAAGCTATTGATGAAGAAGATAAGAACACTCAAGGTGTTGCATAAGTATGGTAATAATTCATATGAGGTGGAGTTGCCTCCTGATTTGGGCATCTCACCCATTTTAATGTATGTGATTTATACCCCTATAAAGGTCTTCCCTCAGACAATGGTCAAAAAACTCTTTCAGACATGGTAGAAGGAGATTGGGTCAGAGATTTGCCTACTCATCAACCTCTGCAGTTGAATAGTGTGTTGGACTCCAAGGTGATCAAGAAGACTAGGAAAGGTACTTACATGGAGTATCTTGTGAAGTGGAAAGGGCTACCTAATTCTGAAGCCACTTGGATGACTGAAGAAGACATATTGAAGCATGGAGTCACCATTGAAGACCTCCTAACTCAAGGGACTTGAGTTCTTTGTCCCAGGGGAGTATGGTGCAGAGAACCTCCTATTTTGGCTTGTAGGTTGGTTAGATGGTGTTTAGGGTTGTTTAGGGGTCTTTGATATGTTTTTTAATAAGATCCATAAGTTTTGGATCCAAGCTTGTTCATTTATGTTTGTAAGAGCACAAGTTACTCCTAGGTGCAAAATACTATCAAAATGGTCTAAAGTTGTAAAAGTGGCTAATTTTGAGAAACTAGGAGATATGGTCTCCTCTAGGGTCCTAAGTGTCCTAACTAGGGTCCTAGGATGGGTCAAAGAGGATTGAGCTGACCAAAATTTTCAAAGAGTAAGAAATGCTCAAAATTTGCTCAAGCAACTTTTTGCAAGAAGTTGCAAATGAAGGTTTGGATAGTTGTAACCATCCATGCTCAGGTATTTGAGCATGGATTGAAGATTTTTGAAGGTTAATATATTTTTAGTTATAGACCACACATGTGAGCATTTTGTATGGATGATTATCTAAGTTTTACTTGCATTTGTAGTGTTTTTGCACCCTTGTACGACTGTGTACAAATTAGATTGGGCAATATGACTCCATGGGAGTGTAGAGTTTTTTATCTTTCTTTTTCATCTTAAAGGTTTTTTTCAAGTGCGGGGATTGTAAAGTTACACTTAGTTTTAGGTGATTGTTTCTATAATTTCCATTTGCAAAGTTGCAGGAACAAAAATGGCTCTAACCTAAGCATCCATAGTTGAAAATGAATGAAAAATTGTGGAATGATAGTTTAGGGTCTATAAATAATGTTTTTCTTTCCTTTTTGTTCTTGTAGCTAAACTCCTAGGTTTGGAGTGATGCCCTAGGCTGAATGCTTGGAGTAGGTGAGCCAAGACTTAGTAGCATGTGTGGAAGCCCTAGAGTTTCCCCTTGAATAATCAAATGGGTTCAAGAGATGGGGTGAAGTATGAAGACCAATTGGATGCAATTTGGAGTGACTGGTCCAGAGGCCTAAAAGATAGCCTAGAAAATAGGGCTTGGAAGCAATTAGGGTTTTGGGTCGCTTGAAGAACTATACCTTTGGATTCTAGAAGGGCTATGTGATAGATTTTATAATCATATGGTCTTACATAGGGTTGTGTGGAATAATTTTTAGTGTTTGGTCAAAAATAGTGAAAATAGACCTGATGCAATTAGGCCTAGCCTAATTAGGCCTACTAGAGGGCTACAATAGAAAATTGATTGCTAAGGTAACTAGAAGTGTTGTAAATATCTCTAAAGGGAATTTAAGGTATCAATGACATAGGAAAGGGCTTGAGATAAGTTTGGGAATGATCCTAAGAAAGGTTCTAGGGTTCTAGAGGGAAATCTAGTGAGAAACCAGGGTAAATGGGGGACTAGTTGGACTAGTTGTAGTTGGTTTTGATATTTTTTCTTCATCATTTCAACTATACCTAGGAGGCAAGTTGAAACTAGATCTTAGGAGGCCAATCTTGGCGAAGGAGACATAGGTGGTTGAAACCATTGGATGGTTTAATAAAGTTGATAAACAATTTAGAGAAGGATAAACACTAGAAATCTAGACCCTCTACATCATATTATATGATGATGAAGAGCATCCTTCCAGTGGCATGATAAGCCTCCCAACTAGACTAGGTCTTGCAATACAAGATACTACATTCCAAGTACTAGACCTAGAGCTAGGTTATAATATGCTCTTGGGATGACCATTGATTCATTCTATGCAAGTTGTACCATCTACTTATTATCAATTCTTAAAGTTTCCTCATGATGGAGTGAAATCAATTTTCCTAGTGATAGAGATCATTTTCTTTACTAAAAAAATATTAGAAGAGTTGTGTCTAACTAGGTACCCAACAATCAGGTGCTAAACTTTGTCTCATGATCTCAAAACATTGATTGTGTAGACCTTGCTAAATCAACTGAAGAACCCAAACCAAAGCTCAAAATACAAGTTTAGGAAAGTAGATGTAGATAATACATCTATGCATGCTTATTTTATGTAGGAAAGCTACCAATCTTACCTCATTCTTATAGAAAACCTAGACAACCTCTTCAAAGGAAGCAATAATTATCACTTTTCTATCTGCCAATTATTTTCGTAAGATGGGGAGACATACATGAGGAGATCATTGAAGAAAACTTATCTTCTTGGTTTTATACAGACGAAGAACCCCCCGAGATCAAAATTCCAGTACATAAATATGGATGGGGGTACACCATTGTCCTAAAACAAGGATATAATGGATGGTTACGCTTGGGAAAAAATGAACAAGGAATTATAGATCTCATTTCACCTACCCAAAACTCAAAGCATCATGTGTTAGGTTACATACCACCTAAAGAAGGTATAACAAATATCTCATTAGCTTTTGATATTAACGCTTGTGTTTTAATGAATTTGAGACATTTAAGGAAATCCATTCAGACATATAATTAAATGACTATAAGTGGAATTCCCAACATACCACTAGCCCCTTTTATCTTAACTTTTCCATTTCTCAAATCTCTTTACAAGATAGGCCCACATAGCACCAAACTTGGATTAAGGAATTTTGGAAATGATTTGAACCTTCATCCTCACCCTCATCAGAAACCTATGAATCTATGAGTGATTCCTATATAACTACATTAACCAAACTCCCAATTTTAGCCTTCCAAACCAAGGATAACATAGCTTTTGTTTACCAAGAGCTTATTGATGAGGAACAAAAAAATCCATCGACCATAGAAATTTTTAAGAATGATGAAGCTATTTTTGAAATCTTTAGACCAAGACAAGGCATACCTATGGGAAACCATAAGGAAGGTTTCAAAATCAAATTAGATAATACAACATACTCTGGGGAGTTTTATCAATCCTCTAGTCATAAAATTGAAAAATAAAATATAAGGCTATTAGGTGAAAAATGAAAGGAACCTTTTAGCTGAAAACTAGTAAAAACAAAAGTTATATCAGAGTGTCAAAAACCTCTTTGACACGTCTGAGGATGGAGAGATTGATATTATTCCCATTATAGAAGAACATGTTGGCAAGTTGACACTCATGGTGTATATGAATTATTTTGTGTTGTCATTATGGCAACAAAGTCATATGAAGTTTTGACAATAAACTTTGAAGAGAAAAATTGACTAACTATAGAAAATAGAATAGTATAGAGTTATTTAGTTAATCAAATCACTAGTGCATGTGCATACAATCGAGTCAGACTATGTGCATTCATACTTTAGCTCTATGATATGTTTTTTTGTTTACTTTATACACGTATGGTACAGAATGACAGTACGAAGAAGTTACAGGAAGATTAAGTGCCACTAACAGTTCAGAAAATAGAGTATGGAGCCAACCTCAGAGTTTGAATTAGCGAATAATATTTTTCTTTGTAAAATATATGCGCCTATTGTAATAAGTTTGTATTAATTTCTTAATCATTCATGTAAACATTCTTAAGCCAATTTATTTTGAAGAGTTGTGTATGTTGTTTTTGGGTTGACTGAGGTCTTGTTATTAGTCGCTTCTATTTAGGCATGTATATATACTAGACATGCACTTTTGTATTAAGGGATTCGATAAAAAAAAAGAAGTAGAGAAGATATTCAAAAGAGCAATATGAGAAAACTAGTATGAAGTAGAATTCTACAAGAGATTAAAGCATCAGTGCATAAACAAAACTAATTAGACAACAGTGTCATTACAGCAGTTCATTTTTGATATAGTTTATATCAGTTATCAGAAGGTTGTAGCCTTCATATTATTGAGCAGTGAGCTGTAAAAGTGAGCCAACCACCTCTAACATGGTTTTTGTAAAGACTCCTAATAGGGTCATTGTACTTGAATTATAAATACTTATCCTAACAGGGCAAAGGAACTTTAATAGGTTCATTATACTAGTACAATAATTTGTGGGTACTAATTCCCGCTGGGGTTTTCCTCTGATCAAGGTTTCCCCGTAATCATATCTTGTGTTATGTGTTGTGCTTCATTTTTTATCTATTTGATTCAAGTTTAAAATTTTTGAATTATAATTAATAGACAAACACTGATTCACCCCCCCTGTCAGTGTTTCTAACAATTGGTATCAGAGCTCTAGTCCTCTGAAAGAAAGTTTAACTACTTGAGGAGATCATGGATTCAACAGAAACAAAACATCTGAAAAAGAATCTTGAAGAAGCCCTTGAAGATCTTGATAGATCTGAAAAAGAAAATGAATAACTAAAACTAAAAGTTGATGGCTCCCAAATGCTTATCAAAAAATTAAGGAAAGATCTGAAAGATTTCTCTACAAATGATTTGGGAAAAATGGTTAAAAATTTGAATGAAGATAACATGTCTCTAAAGGATAAGATTGAAGATCTGAATGAACAGCTAACAGATAGCCTAACAACTATTGAAGAAAAGACCAAAGAGAGTAAACAATTAGATGATGAACTTATGCAAGAAAACATGAAAATCTTGGAGTTGGAAAACATCAAGAAAAATATAGAATCTGAATTAATAGAAGCAAAAGATAAGATTGATAAACTACACACAAGTTCTGATCTAATTCAATCTCAACTTTATGCAAAAAAGATAAAAGGTGACACTACTGGTGTTGGATACAGTGTAGCTCAAATTGTAATCAATTCAATACAAGAAATAAAGAAAGCACAAGAGATATCTACAGAAGCAAAGAAAACTAAGAATCTTGCAAAGGCCAAAACAAAACCACCTAAAGATGAACTCAATAAAGTTAGCATAATTTGTTATACCTGCAACAAGCATGGACATTTGGCAAGAGATTGTAAAGATGTAAGACCTTTCAATGGCTATTGTTATTCCTATAATAAATTTGGTCATAGGGCTATTCATTGCAAAACAAGTCAAAGAAATCAATCACATGAGAATCAAACAAATATGAATCCACACAATCAGAGAAATCAACCTCAGAGAAACTATCAGAACATTACATGTCAGATATGTAATTATAATTGACACACATCCAAGCAGTGTAGCATGATAAACAATATCAATAGACCTCCAATCATTTGTCACTCATGTGGCAAAGCTGGACACATCTCAAGGTTTTGTAGATCTAGAACTCAAAACCAAGAGAAGCCTAAAGAATCATTATTTGAAGAATCTAGTGAAGTCAAGTTTTTAAGAGCTACAAAAGATTAAGGTAAAATATGGGTTGAAGTAAAGAAAGATAATGATGAGAACAAGGTAGTAGATGCATCCATAGTGTTCACACCTTTTACTTCTTGTTAGATGACCCTCATGTTCTAAGGGGGAGATATTCTAGCTCTGAACCCCTGTGTGGCTGGTATACTCACCTCTAAGTATGCACCTATGGATTCATTTATTTGACGAAGAATTGAGGAAGTATGCATGGACGCATAGCTTGAATAGTGACAGAAGCAAAGATTGAAATTCTCAATGTAAATCGCTCTACGGTAACAAGCATTAAATGCAGTAACCTTTATATAAGTTAGTAAAGAGATCTCTCATCTACACTTTTTCATTCAAGATTGAGCATTCAAAGAGCACATGAGATCTTAGCATCAAAGCATCAACATATAATCATTGGTTGGTTAGCAAGGCGGATCAAATTTGAAACAAAACCCTAGTAGATGTGTCATTTCAAAATATCTAGAAACCCTACTTAAGAAAGTATAAATTAAGTTATGGATACTCCTACAGTGTTTGACATCTCTAAGAAGGAGAGATATGTGTTTAAGAAGCATCCATTTAAGTCTGTACCAGATGATGTAGAAGGGGCATTCTCCAAGACTCCACTAGGAGTCATGCACGTAGAGGACATTTGCGCATACATCTATTGTAAGAAGGAAACTGTTAGGGATAACAACATAGCAACTCTTATGGCATCAATGATGAAACCATATTATTCATTTAAGGATGAATACATGCATCTCACTGATAACCCTATCTTTGAGTATTCAAATGTGCATGAGTTGTATGAACTAGAATGGGTCAAAATCCTACTTAGTAAAATATATGATGATGTGTATTGGATTGGTGAAGTTCCTGTCCGCATTACTGTTGATCTTATTCACGAGATGATTGGACTCCCTAAGGTTGGACCAGTTCTTCCCAATGGTAAAGATGTAAATAAATAGGTTAAAGAATCATGCTTAACCAGAAGTGATAGGCGTGGGATGAATGTTGATCCCATTATGGAAGAAGACATCAAACTTCTCACAATGATACTTGGTTACAAGTTTTAGCACGCAAGTAGGCTAAATAGTGTGTCTACAACTACTATTCTGGCAGCAATAAGGATGGTAAAAGATAACACTCAGTATAATATTTGTGAGATATTGCACGCACAACTGAATGAGAACATTAGGGCTCTCAAGCATGATAAGAGAAAAATATTCAGATTTGGCTCTTTGATTATCTACCTTTACTTCCACATTTTTGGTAAAGTCTCTAATCTTTACCTAGACAGAAGTAAACCTACAATGTCCCAAATTTCACTAAAGGCTACATTAGAAAGTAGTACAAAGGATTTTATGGACATGGAGATCAAAAAATTTAGGATCAAAATGCAGAAGAGGTTTAGAATATCAAAAAAGATAGTTGATAAATACAAGGACACCATATGCTTCGTGGTGGAAACTGACTGTACTTGCATGGAAGCAGTTGAGCCAAGAAAAAAATGGATTCATCCACTTGGTTATGAATTTGAATAACATGTGTTCGAAGGATATGCACAAGTTCTTTTGTCTGCGCCTAAAGATCTAAATGAGCCAAGATGGGGCATATAAATAAAAAAGACAAATCAAGTTGATTATGTCTTATATAGTGCAGATAACAAAAGGAAGGCATCAAGGATTGCATCCAAAATCGTAAAAGTTCATGGGGTCACACAAGAAGACCTAGACAAAGCTAGGGAAGATAAAATTGTAAGAGAGCTTAAACAAGCTCCTGCAGAAGTAAAAATAGAAAAATTTGATGATATCCCCAAGAAGAAGAAGAAGAAATATGATGAAGGTACATCTGTGCCATCAACTACTATTGACTTGGAATCCTCTCCACCATCAGTACCAAGCAAGTTGAAATGAAGAAGGAAGCAAGTTCCCACAGGTCACCCATCCTCAAGGAAAAAAAGAAGAAAAGTAAAGAACACTTAAGCCCCTCTTGAGGTAGGATTCAGACCTAGTCTGACAGTCTTTAGGAACAAAATTTTTAATGAAGGAAGAGTAGACTCTATTAAAAATGTCTATGACAAGTCCCAAGAGATAGATAAATCAGAAATTTACTCTATGATTATCTCTCACATGATCAAGTTTAAAAGGTCAATATTGGAACTCAAGATAGTCATGTTAATATGAATTTAGAATAAATAAGAGGGGGGGGGGGGGGAATCAATTATATTNTAGTCATGTTAATATGAATTTAGAATAAATAAGAGGGGGGGGGGGGTGAATCAATTATATTCAAGTCTAGATGTGCCCATATAAAACATTAAATCAACATTAACAACTCATATCTGCTCAGCAAAATAAATAATAAAAGTGTGCAATTTTTTGTACTCATGAAATAAGCTTGTAGAAGCTTAACAGTAAAACACAACAATAACATTCACACATTTTGACACCATAATTTAACGTGGAAACCCAATATGGGAAAAACCACCAGTAACATGCTACCAAAATTTCACTCTTATGAAGTGATGCCCTATGAGGAGCCAACCCTGTTAAAGGTTACACAACACACTATCAAATGTGACCTGGTTAAAGGATTTAATCATGCTCTTAGGAGTGGCCTTGTCAGAGGACTTAGAACATTCCAATCTGAATTTCACCTTGTTTAAAGGATTTATACAATGACTGTTAGGTCAACCTGGTTAAAGGATTTCAACTGATACAATGGTTAGAAAGTAATCGACAGGTGTGATCTAATACATACAACTTAATTTGCAAATCCAGATCTAGCTTCATCTTTAATGTTAATTCATTGAGTGGCCTCCATTTTCATCTCAAACTTCATATCTTCTTGGAAATCCATCAAGCAATCTCTCTCTGCTTCTCTACTCAGCCTTCTCTGCTAGGTCTTGCCAATCAGTCAATTAACCATGCAACACTTTGCATTCAAATTCTCCTTTTCCTTGGATACAATAACAATAACCATAGTAGCTTATATTATAAATCTTCATCTAGGTCAGATAAATATTTTTCCGCTTAATCAAGATTGTAGATCTTAGGTTAGGTCAGATCCAACGGATCTTTCCATCTTTACATTTAATTTACTTCTCCAATATAGTCATTAATTAACCATTGAATCCATTCACTAATAATAGTTTCCTGTGCATTAAATGAATATGGACCAATCTTAATTAATAATGCATATCCCAATAAAATCAATTATGTCGGCCATAGATCTCAAATCTCATCAATAATCAAAATACCATTCCTCGACATTTCACTGTCTCCCTTGGCATTTCACTGGCACTCGGCATCATCTTTTCTTTTCTCGACATCACCTTTCACTTTGCTCAGCATCGACTTTTCTTTTCTCGACATTGACCTTCTAGTGAACTATCAGTGCTAGATAAACAATGTATCACTTTTCCAAAGTGCCAAATGATCAAGTACCCTGGTGTATACTCATAATGCAACCATTTCCTTGGTATTCTTGTTATCCCATTCTTTTCAAATCTTCATGAGTCAATGGATAAGGTACTCAAACATACAATGATATTCTTACCAGTTAAGGTTTGACATCAATGACAAAATAGCAATTGTCTACATTGTAGCAATCTTTCCAACAATCTCCCTCTTTGGCATTGATGGCAACACTAAACTATAAAACAATAATTTCCAACCAAAGTTACCATACAATCCAAAAAGTTCCTGTGTTCCTGATATGAAAAAATCTTCATTAATGTCTTTAGCTTCATTCTGACTCCCTCTATGTCTATAATCACACTGATATTTTCTGTTACTATTCAGCTCCCTTTTTCAGTAATATCTCCCTTTTATCTGTTGTTTTAGCAATAATATCCCTCTTTGACAACAATGCCAAAGATGTTGACATCTTCATGATGTATATTCTTCTATTCTAATCTTTGTATCATGTTGTTCATGTCATCTTTGTGTATGACTGATTTACTTTTCTGTTCTGGTTTGCCACTTCATAGTTTTTAGGCAGCATCCTAAAAATGTGACCTACTGTGCATCAATGTGTCAAGTGTTCTAATTAAAACATTTGATGCAACAGTACCATTCCCAACTAGTTAGCCTCAGCTAGGGGAATTACCCCCAATTTACCTCTTAGATACTCATGAGCATCCTTGGGTAATGCTTTTGTAAATATGTCTGCCAACTATTCCTTAGTGTTCACATATTCCAGTCTCACTTCCTTCTTCTGAACTAGCTCCCTAAAGTAATGATACTTGATAGCTATATGTTTTATATTAGAATGCATTAGAGGATTTTTAGAAATATTTATGGCACTCGTGTTATCACAATATATGACAACTGGTTCTGTGATCTCCTCTTTCATACCTTTCAGTAATATCTTAAACCACACAATGTTTGAATAATTAACTGCTACTGCCACATACTTGGCTTCAGTTGTAGATTGTGAGGTGAAATTTTGTTTCTTGCTTGTCCAGGAAACTAATCTTTTCCCTAAAAGAAATGCTCCTCTTATGGTTCTTTTTCTATCATCAACATTACCAGCCCAGTCAAAATCAGTATAGACTTTGAGTTCAAACTTGTCATTCTTTTTGTAATATAGGCCATAGTCTTCTCTACCTTTCAAATATCTTAGAATTCTTTTCACTACCATTATATGTGTCTCTTTTGGATTAGCTAAAAATCTAGCAATAATTCCAACTGCTAATGCAATATCAGGTCTACTATGTACAACATATTACAGCTTACCAATCATTGATCTATACAGTGTTTGATTTACCTCTTTTGTATCATCATTCTTTGTCAACTTCTATCTAGTAGCCATGGGTGTACTCACTAGTTTTGAGTCTTCCATACCAAATTTTTTTAGTATCTCTTTGATATATTTTGATTATGTAATATAGATACCATTCTTCATTTGATGTATTTGTAGTCCAACAAAGAATTTTATCTCACCAAACATAGACATTTTAAATTCAGTTTGCACCTCTTTTGAAAATGCTTTACATATCATATCTTGTCCACTGAATATGATGTCATCCACAAAAATTACAGCCAATAAAATTCCTTTACCTTGCTCTGTTTTCAAATATAGATTTTTGTTGTCATTAGTTCTTGCAAATCCAATCTTCATTAGATAATTCTGCAATCTTTCATACCATGCCCTTGGTGCTTGCTTCAGTCCATATAATGCCTTGTGCATTCTGCAAAGCATGTTCCTCTTACTTGGGTCAAAAAATCCATCAACTTGTTCAATATATACTTCTTCTTCTAGTATCTCATTTAGAAATGCAGACTTCACATCCATTTGATAGAATTTAAATCCTTTGTAGGTTGCATATGCAAGTAGAGTTCTCACATCTTCCAACCTTGCAACTAGAGTGAATGTCTCTCCATAGTCAATTCCTTCCTCTTGTGCATAACCTTTGCATACTAGTCTTGCTTTATTCCTTGTTACCTCTCTATGTTCATTCAGCTTGTTTCTGAATACCCACTTTGTACCAAATACATTTTTGTTGTCAGGTCTAGGTACTAGTGTCCATGTCTTGTTCTTTTCAATCTAGTCTATCTCTTAATTCATGGCTTGAATCCAATCGTCATTCTCCAAAGCATCTTTTACTATCTTAGGCTCAAAATCACATAACAAACATGTGTCTTCTCTTAATTTTCCTCTTTTCATAACTATAGAATACTTTGCTCCTATGATTTGATCAGGTTTATGGTGCCTTCTTACATATTTTTCCAAAGTAGGCTCTTTCTCAGCTTCATTTTGATCTTTCAAGTTCAATTCAGGATGAAACTATGACTCGGTATCTCCATCAGATAGCTTGGTAGTCACTTCCTATTGCCCGACAATGTCATTCTGTGTCTCAGTAGGTGCAGACTATTGCTCGGCAACTTCATTTTCAATTTCATTAGAATCCTCTTCTTCAGGATATGTGAATGATCTGTAACTTTTAGGCTCAATCATGCTTTCAGCTTCATTTCTTTCTACATATTCATCAATTCTAACATTTGCACTTTCCACAATTTTGTTAGTGTTAGAATTCAAACATTTGTACGCCTTACTCTTAGTAGAATATCCAAGAAATATGTCTTCTTCTCCTTTAGCATCAAGTTTACCATTTCTGTTATCCTTCAGTATAAAACATTTGCTCCCAAAGACTTTAAAGTAGCTTACACTAGGTGCATATCCATACCATAGCTCATAAGGTGTATAATTTGTACCTTTCTTGACTTGTACTCTGTTCAGGGTTTAAACAGCTGTACTTATGGCTTCTCTCCAATATTTATGTGCAACATTTTTCTCCATCATTAATGTTCTAGCATAGTCCATGATAGATCAATTTCTTCTTTCAGCTATACCATTCTATGGTGACATCCTAGGTGCTGACATCTATCTTTTTATCCCTCGGTCATTGCAAAACCTGTTAAACTCCTTTGAAATAAACTCTCCTCCTCTGTCAGATCTCATACATTTCAGACTCTTACCTGTTTCCTTTTCAAATTTTGCAAAGTACCACTTAAATAACTTAAATGCATCAGATTTTTCTTTGAGAGACATAACAGTCATCATCCTAGAGTAGTCATCTACAAGTAGAATAAAATATTTGTCTCCATTGTAACTTTTCTCACCAATAGGTCCACAAAGGTCAATATGAACCAATTCCAAAATATTCTCAGAAGTATGAGTTTTTCTTTTAAAACTAGATTTAGTCATTTTGCCCAAATGACATTGCTTACACATTGCATTCTCAGGTTTATTTAACTTAGGCAGCCCTCTAACCTTTTTCAAATTACTTATGGTTACCAAGTTATCAAAGTTAACATGACATAGCCTCTTATGCCATAACCAAATATCATTATATTGTGCAAACAAGCATGTCTCTTTAGCTAAATCCAGATAGAACAAGTTACCTTTTGTTTTCTCACCACCTCCAACTAATTCTCCATTGTCATCATAGATCTTTGCTTTCCTGTGATGGAATTTAATTCTGTAACCATAAGTGTTTAGCTGTGAAACCCTCAACAAGTTATACTTAATATCATCAACCCAGTATACATCATCACATCTAATCTTATTAGTCCATTGAATTGATCGTTTCCCTTTGAATCTACAAGGTGTATCATTACCAAACCTAACATATCCACCTTTGCATTGATCTAAGGTTTCAAATTTTTCCTTATCACCAGTCATGTGTTGTGAACAACCACTGTCAATAATCCAACGATCACCTTTACTCATAAGAAATTAGTGCAGTTTTCTCATCATCATCAGAATCATCTTTCATTGCAACATACACTACTTCTAAATCATTTTCACCAGATTTGTCAGATTCACTGTCAGAAGCTTCTTAAGCTATATAGAAAGATTTCTTACCTTTGTCTTTGTAGTCCTTATACTTTCTGTAGTCTCGATCATCCTTTTTGTCCTTATATTTGTTGTCCCTTCTTTCATCCTTCTCATTCTTGTCAGGACATCTAGCAGCAATATGACAAACTTTCTTACAAGAAAAACAAATAATAGGAAGTTTACCTTTCAATTTTCCTTTTCCTCTTGCTAGTCTTCTTGCCATAAGTGCCTCAAGTTCTTCTAGATCATCATCTGAGGTGTCACTATCACTGTCCACACATTTCTTTCCTTTCTTAGATTTGCTGATGACCTTCTATGACTTGAATGCAGATTCAACAAATTTTGGAGTATAGTTGTCAAAATTTGACATCTCAAATGCAGTAAGTCTGCCTACCAGACTTTCCAGAGTTAAATTTTTATTAGGAGTACATCTCAGCTCTTGAATTGCAGATACTCTACTAACATAAATAGGAAGAAGCGTTCTCAGTGGCTTTCTCATAATAGTATCTTCATCAATGACGCCCTTAGCTCCTCTAATAGCATTTATAACTTCCTTTATCCTATTATAGTATTGCACTATATTTTCTCCTTCTTGCATTTTTAAATCATCAAAATTACCTCTCAAGCTTTCAGATTTGGCTCTCAGTACATTCATATCACCTCCATAGACGGTTGTAAGGGCATCCCACATCTGATTTGCACTTGTACAATCTTTGATGTCCTCAAATTCATGATAGTTCAGAGATGATGCAAGTTCCAGTATTGCTTGATTATGTTCATGCTTCTCTCTTAGTTGTGCAACATTCAGAACTCCAGTAGGGGCTACATATTCTGTTTCAATATGTCATTTAGCAGAATCACCAATATAGGCCAAGTGTAGTTTCATCAAACTTTTCCATGCAGGAAATTTTTCCTTGTTGATCTTCGGTCCATCCCTTTTATACATCTTGATCTTTATCCCCAACTACCTTCAAAATTTTCAAGAGAACAAGGCTCTGATATCAATTGTTAATATGAATTTAGAATAACTAAGAGTGGGGGTGAATCAGTTATCCTCAGGTCTAGATGTGCCCATATCAAAATTTAAATCAACTTTAACAACTCAGATCTGCTCGGCAGCAATAAATAATAAAAGTGTGCAGTTTACTGTACTCATGAAATAAGCTTGCAGAAACTTAACAGTAAAACACAACAATAACATTCACACATTTTGACACCATGATTTAAGGGTTTCCCAATATGAGAAAATCCACCAGTAACATGCTACCAAAATTTCACTCTTCTGAAGTGATGCCCTGTGAGGAGCCAACCTTGTTAAAGGTTACAAAACACACTGTCAAATGTGACCTGGTTAAAGGATTTAATCACCCTATTAGGAGTGGCCTTGTCAAAGGACGTAGATTATTCCAATATGAATGTAACCTTGTTCAAAGAATTTATACAATTACTATTAGGTCAACCTAGTTAAAGGATTTGAATTGATACAATGGTTAGAAAGTAATCGACATGTGTGATCTGATACATACAACTTAGTTTGCAAATCTAGATCCAGCTTCAGCTCTAATGTTAATTCACTAAGTGGCCTCCATTTTCATCTCAAACTTTAGATCTTCTCGGAAATCCATCAAGCAATCTCTCTCTGCTTCTCTGCTCATCCTTCTCTGCTAGGTCTTACCAATCAGTCAATTAACCATGCAACACTTTGCATTGAGCTTCTCCTTTTTCTTGGATACAATAACAGTAACCATAGTAGGTTATATTATACCTCTTCATCTAGTTCAAATAAATCTTTTTCTACTTAATCAAGATCATAGATCTTAGGTTAGGTTAGATCAAAGGGATCTTTCCATATTTACATTTAATTTACTTCTCCAATATAGTCATTAATTAAATATTGATTCCATGCGCTAATAATGGTTTCCCGTGCATTAAATGAATATGGAACAATCTTAATTAATAACGCATATCCCAATAAAATCAATTATGTTGGCCATAGATCTCAAATCTCATCAATAATCAAAATGTTGTTCCTCGGCATTTCACTGTCTCCCTCGGCATTTCACTGGTGCTTGGCATCATCTTTTCTTTGCTCGGCATCACCTTTCACTTTTCTTGGCATCGACTTTGCTTTGCTCAACATTGACCTTCGAGTGAACTATCAGTGCTAGATAAACAACGTATCACTTTTCCAAAGTGCCAAATGATCAAGTACCCTAGTGTATACTCATAACTCAACCATTTCCTTGGTTTTCTTGTTATCCCATTCTTTTCAAATCTTTATGAATCAATGGATAAGGTACTCAAACATACAGTGATAGTCTCACCAGTTAAGGTTTGACATCAATGACAAAATAACAATTGTCTACATTGTAGGAATCTTTCCAACAATCTCCCTCTTTGGTATTGATAACAACACTAATCTATAAAGCAATAATTTCCAACCAAAGTTAACATACAATCCAAAAATTGCATGTGTTCTTGATATGAACAAATCTTCATTAATGTCTTTAGCTTCATTCTTACTCCCTCTGTGTCTATAATCACACTGATATTTTCTATTACTATTTAGCTCCCTCTTTCAGTAATATCTCCCTTTTATCTGTTGTTTTAGCAATAATCTCCCTCTTTGAAAAAAATGTCAAAGATGTTGACATCTTCATCATGCAGATTCTTCTGTTCTAATCTTTGTATCATGTTGTTCATGTCATCTTTGTGTCTGACTGCTTTACTTTTCTATTATGATTTTCCACTTCACAGTTTTTAGGTAGCATCCTAAAAATGTGACCTACTGTGCATCAACGTGTCAAGTGTTCTGATTAAAAAATTTGATGCAATAGTAACATTCCCAACTAGTTAGCCTCAGCTAGGGGAATTACCCCCAATTTACCTCTTAGATACTCATGAGCATCCTTGGGTAATGCTTTTGTAAATATGTCTGCCAACTATTCCTTAGTGTTCACATATTCCAGTCTCACTTCCTTCTTATGAACTAGCTCCCTCAAGTAATGATACTTGATAGCTATATTTTTTGTCTTAGAATGCATTATAGGATTTTTAGAAATATTTATGGCACTCGTGTTATCACAATATATGAAAACTAGTTCTGTGATCTCCTCTTTCATACCTTTCAATAATATCTTCAACCACACAATGTTTGAATAGTTAACTGTTGCTGCCACATACTTGGCTTCAGCTGTAGATTGTGAGGTGCAATTTTGTTTCTTTCTTGTCCAGGAAACTAATCTTTTCCCTAAAATAAATGCTCCTCCTGTGGTGATTTTTCTATCATCAACATTACCAGCCCAGTCAGAATCAGTATAGACTCTGAGTTCAAACTTGTCATTCTTTTTGTAATATAGGCCATAGTCTTCTGTACCTTTCAAATATCTTAGAATTATTTTCACTGCCATTAAATGTGTCTCTTTTGGATTAGCAGAAAATCTAGCAACAATTCCAACTGCTAATGCAATATTAGGTCTACTATGTACAACATATTGCAACTTACCAATCATTGATCTGTACAGTGTTTGATTTACCTCTTTTGTATCATCATTCTTTGTCAACTTTTGTCTAGTAGCCATGCGTGTACTCACTGGTTTTGAGTCTTCCATACCAAAAGTTTTCAGTATCTCTTTGATATATTTTGATTGTGTAATATAGGTATCATTCTTCATTTGATGTATTTGTAGTCCAACAAAGAATTTTATCTCACCAAACATAGACATTTTAAATTTAGTTTGTATCTCTTTTGAAAATGCTTTACATATCATATCTTGTCCACTGAATATGATGTCATCCACAAAAATTTCAGCCAATAAAATTCCTTTACCTTGCCTTGTCTTCAAATATAGATTGCTATTGTCATTAGTTCTTGCAAATCCAATCTTCATAGATAATTGTGCAATCTTTCATACCATGCTCTTGGTGCTTGATTCAGTCCATATAACACCTTGTGCAGTCTGCAAACCATGTTCCTCTTACTTGGGTCAACAAATCTATCAGCTTGTTCAATATATACTTCTTCTTCTAGTATCCCATTAGAAATGCAGACTTCACATCCATTTGATAGACTTTAAATTTTTTGTAGGCTGCATATGAAAGTAGAGTTCTCACACCTTCCAATCTTGCAACTAGAGTGAATGTCTCTCCATAGTTAATTCCTTCCTCTTGTGCATAACCTTTGCATACCAGTCTTTCTTTATTCCTTGTTGCCTCTCCATGTTCATTCAGCTTGTTTTCGAATACCCACTTTTTACCAATTAAATTTTTGTTGTCAGGTCTAGGTACCAGTGTCCATGTCTTATTCTTTTCAATCTGGTCTATTTCTTCATTCATGGCTTGAATCCAGTCTTCATTCTCCAAAGCATCTTTTACTGTCTTAGGCTCAAAATCAGATAACAAACATGTGTCTTCTCTTAATTTTCCTCTTTTCATAACTGCAGAATCCTTTGCTCCTATGATTTGATTAGGTTTATGGTGCCTTCTTACATATTTTTCCAAAGTGGGCTCTTTCTCAGCTTCATTTTGATCATTCAAGTTCAATTCAGGATGAAACTGTGACTCGACATCTCCATCAGATAGCTCAGCAGTCACTTCCTATTGTCTGGCAATGCCATTCTATGTCTCGGCAGATGCACACTATTGCTGGGCAACTTCATTTTTAGTTTTTTTAGAATCCTCTTCTTCAGGATATGTGAATGATCTGTAACTTTCAGGCTCAATCATTCTTTCAGCTTCATTTCTTTCTACATATTCATCAATTCTAACATTTGCACATTCCACAATTTTGTTAGTGTTAGAACTCAAACATTTGTACGCCTTACTCTTAGTAGAACATAGAAGAAATATGCCTTCTTCTCCTTTAGCATTAAGTTTACCATTTCTGTTATCCTTCAGTATAAAAAATTTTCTCCCAAAGACTTTAAAGTAACTTATAGTACCTCCATATCCATAACATATCTCATAAGGTGTAGAATTTGTACCTTTCTTGACTTGTACTCTATTCAAGGTATAAACAACTGTACTTATAGCTTCTCTCCAATATTTTTGTGCAACATTTTTCTCCATCATTAATGTTCTAGCATAGTCCATGATAGATCAATTTCTTCTTTCAGCAATACCATTCTGTGGCAGCGTTCTAGGTGATGACATCTATCTTTTTATCTTTCGGGCATAGTAGAACCTATTAAACTCCTTTCAAATAAACTGTCCTCCTCTATCAGATCTCAGACATTTTAGACTCTTACCTATTTCCTTTTCAAATTTTTCCAAGTACCACTTAAATAACTGAAATGCATCAGATTTTTCTTTGAGAAACATAACAGTCATCATCCTAGAGTATTCATCTACAAATAGAATAAAATATTTGTCTCCATA
>MU223457.1:4784384-4802050 GCA_018584345.1 Thuja plicata | reverse complement strand
TCCACAAAGGTCAGTATGAACCAATTCCAAAATATTCTCAGAAGTATGAGTTTTTCTTTTAAAACTAGATTTAGTCATTTTTCCCAATTGACATTGCTTACACATTGCATTCTCAGGTTTCTTTAACGTAGTCAGCCCTCTAACCTTTTTCAATTTACTTATGCTTACCAAGTTATCAAATTTAACAAGACATAGCCTCTTATGCCATAACCAAATATCATTATATTGTGCAAACAAGCATGTCTCTTCAGCTAAATCTAGATAGAACAAGTTACCTTTTGTTTTCTCACCACATCCAACTAATTCTCCATTGTTATCATAGATCTTTTCTTTCCTGTGATGGAATTCAATTCTGCAACCAGAAGTGTTCAGCTATGAAACACTCAACATGTTATACTTAAGATCATCAACCCAGTATACATAATCACATCTAATCTTATTAGTCAATAGAATTGATCCTTTCCCTTTGACTCTACAAGGTGTATCATTACCAAAATTAACATATCCACCTTTGCATGTATCTAAGGTTTCAAATTTGTACTTATCACCAGTCATGTGATGTGAACAACCACTATCAATAATCCAACGATCACCTTTACTCATAAGAAATTAGTGCAGTTTTGTCATCATCATCATAATCATATTTCATTGTAACATACACTACTTCTATATCATTTTCATCAGATTTGTCAGATTCACTGGCAGAAGCTTCTTCAGCTATATAGAAATATTTCTTACCTTTGTCTTTGTAGTCCTTATAATTTCTATAGTCTTTGTCATCATTTTTTTCCTTATATTTGTTGTCCCTTCTTTCATCCTTCTCATTCTTGTCAGGACATCTAGCAACAATATGACGAACTTTGTTACAAGAAAAACAAATAATAGGAAGTTTACCTTTCAATTTTCCTTTTCCTCTTGCTAGTCTTCTTTCCATAAGTGCCTCAAGTTCTTCTAGATCATCATCTGAGGTGTCATTGTCACTGTCCACACATTTGTTTCCTTTCTTAGATTTGTTGATGACCATCTGTGACTTGAATGCAGATTCAACAGCTTGTGGAGTATAGCTGTCAAAATTTGACATCTCAAATGCAGTATGTCTGCCTACCAGACTTTCCAGAGTTAAATTTTTATTAGGAGTACATCTCATTTCTTGAATTGTAGATACTCTAATAGCATAAATAGGAAGAAGTGTTCTCATTACCTTGCTCATAATATTATCTTCATCAATGACTCCCTTAGATCCTCTAATAACATTTACAAATTCCTTTATCCTATCATAGTATTGCACTATATTTTCTCCTTCTTGCATTTTTAAATCATCAAACTTACCCCTCAAGCTTTCATATTTGGCTCTCAGTACATTCGTATCACATCCATAGATGGTTGTAAGGACATCCCACATCTAATTTTCACTTGTACAATCTTTAATGTCCTCAAATTCATGATAGTTCAAAGATGATGCAAGTTCCAGCATTGCTTGATTATGTTCATGCTTCTCTCTTAGTTGTGTAGCATTTAGAACTCCACTAGGGGATACATATTCTATTTTAATATGTCATTTAGCAGAATCACCAATACCGTCCAAGTGCAGTTTCATGAAGCTTTTCCATGGAGGAAATTTTTCCTTGTTAATCTTCAGTCCATCCCTTTTATACATCTTGATCTTTATCCCCAAGTACCTTCAAACTTCTCAAGATAACAAGGCTTTGATACCAATTTTTAATATGAATTCAGAATAACTAAGAGGGGGGGGGGGGGGGGGGTTGAATCGGTTATCCTCAGGTCTAGATGTTCCCATATAAAACATTAAATCAACTTTAACAACTCAGATCTGCTCGGCAGCAATAAATAATAAAAGTGTGCAGTTTACTGGACTCATGAAATAAGCTTGCAGAAACTTAACAGTAAAACACAACAATAACATTCACACATTTTGACACCATGATTTAACGTGGAAACCCAATATAGAAAAAACCACTAGTAACATACTACCAAAATTTCACTCTTCTGAAGTGATGTCCTATGAGGAGCCAACCCTATTAAAGGTTACAAAACACACTGTCAAATGTGACCTGGTTAAAGGATTTAATCATCCGGTTAGGAGTGGCCTTGTCAGAGGACTTAGAACATTCCAATATGAATGTCACCTTGTTCAAAGGATTTATACAATGACTATTAGGTCAACCTAGTTAAAGGATTTGAACTGATACAATGGTTAGAAACTAATCAGCAGGTGTGATCTGATACATACAACTTACTTTGCAAATCCAGATCCAGCTTTAGCTCTAATGTTAATTCACTGAGTGGCCTCCATTTTCATCTCAAACTTCAGATCTATTTGGAAATCCATCAAGCAATCTCTCTCTGCTTCTCTGATCAGCCTTCTCTTCTAGGTCTTGCCAATCAGTCAATTAACCATGCAACACTTTGCATTCAACTTCTCCATTTTTTTGGATACAATAACAATAACCACAGTAGGTTATATTATACCTCTTCATCTAGTTCAGATAAATATTTTGCCACATAATCAAGATCATAGATCTTAGGTTAGCTCATATCCAACGGATCTTTCCATCTTTAGATTTAATTTACTTCTCCAATATAGTCATTTATTAACCATTGAATCCATGCACTAATAACAGTTTCCTGTGCATTAAATTAATATGGACCAATCTTAATTAATAATGTATATCCCAATAAAATCAATTATGTCAGCCATAGATCTCAAATCTCATCAATAATCAAAATACTATTCCTCAGCATTTCAATGTCTCCCTCAACATTTCACTGGTGCTCGACATCATCTTTTCTTTGCTCGGCATCACCTTTCACTTTGCTCAGCATCAACGTTTCTTTGCTCAACATTGACCTTCCAGTGAACTGTCAGTGCTAGATAAACAACGTATCACTTTGCCAAAGTTCCAAATGATCAAGTACCCTAGTGTATACTCATAACTCAACCATTTCCTTGGTATTATTATTATCCCATTCTTTTCAAATCTTCATCAATCAATGGATAAGGTACTCAAACATACAATGATAGTCTCACCAGTTAAGGTTTGACATCAATGACAAAATAACAATTGTCTAAATTATAGCAATCTTTCTAACAAGTCATACCAGAAAAAGTATGGAACATACTAGACCTATTGAAAAGACAAACAATAGAGGAAGATATGAAGATTAGAGAAGAAACATTAGACAATCTTCTCCCTATTTCTCACTTGATGAGAAATAAATACTGTTAGATTTGGTAAAACCTCATCTCAAAACCAAAAGAAGAACTCTTCATATTATGAACAAAGAGTATGAACTGGTTGGTGAAGAGACTCAGAAATCATTTGAGAAATTATTTCTGGATAGGCACATGTATCCATCAATTACGCGTATGGCTAAAGTGACTCCAGTCCCTCCCAAATAGGATAAAGAACCAGTGATTAAAAATGCACCTATGACAGGTCCAAAGGATTTAGTGCCCACAATTTCATCACCTTTTGATACAGCTAAAGATTCAGAAAAGACTATTGTGATCAATGATGTTAATATATCCATGACAGCTTCAAATAATGACATGGGAAAATTTGAAAAAGCATTTTTCAGCACTGAAGAGATAGAGAAGGTATGCACTGATGAAGCTCCTCCTAATGATTCAAAAATTTGAATAATGAAGAAGAAAATCAATCCAATGAACCACCCTTTATGGAGATCCCAGTGAAAAGTGAATGTATGGATACTAGTCAAAATGTTATATTCACTCCATCTATTCAAACATCAACTTCATTGTTATGAAGAAGTTATGGGAAGATTAAGTGCCACTAATAGTTCAGAAAATAGAGTATGGAGCCAACCTCAGAGTTTGAATTAGCGTATAATATTTTGTTTTGTAAAAGATATGCACCTATTGTAATAATTTTGTAATTATGTCTTAATAATTTATGTAAATACGCTTAAGCCAATTTGTTTGGAAGCGTTATGTATGTTGTTTTTGGGTCGACTAAGGTCTTGTTATTAGTCATGTCTATTCAGGCATGTATATATACTAGACATGCACTTTTGTATTAAGGATGTCAATAAAAAAAAAGAAACAAAGTAGAGAAGATATTAAGAAGATCAATATGAGTAAACCAACATGAAGTAGAAGTCTACAAGAGATTAAAGCATCAATGCATAAATGAAACTGATCAGACAATAGTGTCATTACAGTAGTTCATTTTTGATATAGTGTATATTAGTTATCATAAGGTTGTAGCCTTCATCTTATTGAGTACTGAGCTCTGGAAATGAGCCAACCACCTCTAACAGGGTTTTTTTAAAGACTCCTAATAGGGTCATTGTACTTGAATTGTAAAGACTGTTCCTAACAGGGCAAAGGAACTTTAAGAGGTTCATTATACTAGTACAATAATTTGTGGGTACTAATTCCCATCGGGGTTTTCCTTTGATCAAGGTTTCCCCGTAATCATATCTTGTGTTATGTGTTGTGCTTCATTTGTTATCTATTTGATTCAAGTTTAAAGTTTCTGAATTATAATTATTAGACAAACACTGATTCACCCCCCCCCCCTCTCAGTGTTTCTAATAGAAAAATCACCACTACTAGCAGAGGAAACAAGAACAATCAACATTGGTACTGCAGAAACNTTCCCCCCCCCCCCCTCTCAGTGTTTCTAATAGAAAAATCACCACTACTAGCAGAGGAAACAAGAACAATCAACATTGGTACTGCAGAAACACAAAGGTTAATCCACCTAGGAGAGTCATTAACACTAGAAGAAAGATAACATTTCATTTAGTTATTTAAGGATAGGAAAATCATTTTTTCTTAGTCGTACTCTGACATGCCTATGTTAGATCCAGAATTAGTAATACACCATCTGTAACTAAAGTCAGGGGAAAATCCATACAAACAGAATCTCCACAATATGCATCCAAAAATTACACTATTGGTCAAGAGATAATTGAAGAAACTACTAGATGCAGGCATTGTAAGGCCTATTGTATATGCTGATTGGATCTCCAATCTGATACCAGTCTCCAAATCCTTTGGAGCTATAAGAATCTAAATTAACTTCAATGATCTAAATTTATCTTGTCTAATAGATGACTTCACCTTTCGGAATATAGACATGGTCATTGATCTCACTTTAGGGTATAAGATGATGTCGCTGTTGGAATTGGTTTCTGATGATGTTATTGGAATTCATGTTTTGTCACTGATGTCAACATATGTTTCTGTGGAGGCAGAACAAACTAGTTATTACTATTGTTTGATGACTAACATAGGTGTAGGGGTATTGTACGGTTGATTTAGAACAAGAAAAGATGATGATGTGTGGTGATCTTATTTCTAACTTGATGCACAGCCTAATATTGTCTATTAGATGAGTTACATAAGTTTTGGTGAAGATTGGGTACTGGACGATGACAGTGATCTTTGAAAGAGTTAGTATCTATGTTTTTAGTATAATTTGTGAGCGATATGGATTTAGGTTATGTGAGCTTAAGGGATGTAAAAAGACACGTTAAGGAATTTTTTTATGTTTTGCAAGTCCTAGAACTCTTGGTGATGTCATTTGTGGCGTGTACTCTGGACAAGACCTATTTATGGTCAACTTCAAAGATATAGCGTGTATTATGGATTGCAAGTGTGGATTACAGATCTTGGATTATATTTGATGAATTGTAATTGATGTTTACTTGTTATAGGTACCATGTGTATCTTATCAAGAGGTTAGGTAATTTGTTTTATATTGGGAAAGCCTAATTGGCCAACCTATTTAGTTATTGTAATAGGGTATATATGAGAGATGTTTTTGAAAAGCATAAAAGGATGTGATTGAGATAGAGACAATGACATGTGGAATCTGTGAGCTTGTTTGTCTGCTAGATGTAGAGCAGAGGATGTGATTATGGAAATTCATTTGAACTAACCAAGAAAAGACAGTTTCTATCAGACAGTTCACATGATTGTATATTTCCTATATACACTTGTATTTCAGGCTGTAAGTCCCGAGGGTGGATTTAACCTTCTTTAGGTAGTCTTCTTGCGCAGTGAGCCCACTGTTACTCTTGACTCCTAATAGGGTTTGTCCTTTAAATAAGACTGTGTACTATAATGCATCAATAAGCTCCTAACCAAGATAAATCTTTTAATGGGGATACTATACTCTCAGAACATTATTTGTGGGTGCTAATTCCCATTGATGTTTTACCTTTAACAAGGTTTCCTTGACAACAAAGAATTGTGTTATTGTGTTGGTATTTACTGTGTTATAATTTGGATTAAAGTTGTGTTTATAAACCTTAATGTTTAATAATTTGTCTCACAACTGATTCAACCCCCCTTTTAGTTGTGTTGGTGGACTTTTATTCGTAGCAATTAGTATTATAGCTACTCATTCTTAGAGAGAAAGTTTAACAGCTTGAGGTGATCATGAAGATGAAATTCTATAGGAAGGATAGTCCAAAGTTTGATCTTGAACACTTTGACAGTTGGAAGAACAAGATGAGAACACATTTTCTATGCTTGGGAATTGACTACTGGATGATCACAAAGAAGAATGTATAGATGAAGGATGAGAATGAACTAGATAAGGCTAGTGATGAAGAAAAGAAGATATTCACATACAACATGGTCGCAAGAGAAGCATTGATTAGTGTGCTTTCTGAAGGTGAATTCATAGAGGTAAAAGATTTAGATTCTGTACATTAAATTTGTACAAGATTGGAAGCATTGTATGAAGGAGACAAGTTTACAAAGTAGGCAAAGTTGCAGAATTGGAAGACAAAGATGGAAAAATTGAAAATGAGAGATGATGAGAATATTAGAGCATATGAACAGAGAGTTATTGAAGTTTTTATTGGTGTTAGGAACTCTGGAGGCACTTAGAGTGAGGAAGAAGTGATTGCAAACATTATTAGATCCCTGACACCTGTATACAAAATCAAAGTTAAATTTATAGAAAAGATCATACCTTTAATAGAAAATTTCAATAGAGAGATTTTTATTGGAAAAATAACTACCTTTGAGGCCATGGAGCTAGGAGATTCATTACCTAAAGTTGAGATAGCATTGAAGGAGACTGTGCTTACAACTAAAAAGACTTTATCAAGAATTGTGAGCACCAACAGTAGTGACTTGAGAGAAGATCTCAGTGAATATGATGATGAATGGGAATAGATACAGGAAGAAGAAAGAAAGTTAGATGAAATTGTGGCCCTTATTGTCATAAGAGAAAAGAGAGGTAAGAGTAAGTTTGAAGGAAAGTTACCTCTGAAATATTTTTTGTGTAATAAGATAGGTCATTTTTCATCTAGATGTCCTACAAGGGTTCCAAAGAATAAATCTGATTTTTATAAACCTAAGTATTCAAAGGATAAGGAATGTTATTATGCTAGTGAAGGTGTTTCTTATGATTACGATGAGATTGGATTTATTTCTATCAAGGATGATAAACCTATACATGAAGAAAGAGCCTTAGTATCTCATGTTAAAAATAAATCTGAATGGGTCATAGACAGTGGTCAGGAGACTTGATCACATCTGGTACTAAATTTAGAGGAAATGTATTTGAATTAAATACATCTGGTACTAAATCAAGAGGTAATGTATTTTAATTAAATACATCTGAGGCTTCTTATTTTGTTATGAAGGTAGATGAAAGTTGGTTATGGCATAGAAGATTTTTTCATGTTAACCTTGATAATATTGTGAAGGCAAGTATGACTAATGTAGTTAGAGACCTACCAACTATTGTGAAACCATCTAACACCATGTGTAGAGAATGTGTAATGGGGACGCAGATTAGAAGTAGTTTTAAAATCAATTCTTACTTAGTGAAAGGGGAGTTGGATCTAGGGCATACAAATCTGTGTGGTCCTATAAGAACAAGATCTTACTATGGTTAAAGGTACTTTATACTTTTTGCTGATGAAATTTCTAGGATGATGTGGGTTACATATATAAGAGAGAAATCATAAGCATTTAAAGAATTTAAAATATTCAAAGAAAAACTTGAGAATGAATGAGGGTTAAAGATAAAATGTTTGAGATCAGATAGAGGTGGTGAAGTTACTTCAGATTTGTTCAATACCTACTGCAAAGAACATGGAATATATAGACAGAAATAATCTACTAGGACACCACAATAGAATGGGATAGCAGAGCGAAGAAACAAAACAATATTAGATACCACTAGAGCTATGTTTCTGGAAGGAAATGTATCACATGTTCATTGGAAAGAAGTTGTTGGTACTATTGTGTATACTTTAAACAAAATTGAGAAGGTACAAGTAAGATTCCTTATGAATTATGGTTTAATTATAATCCTACTGTGAAATATTTTAGAATATTTGGTAGTAAATCCTATATCAAAAGAGATGATGAGATAGGAAAGTTTGATGCTAGAAGTGATGAAGAGATCTTCCTTTTTTATTACACTAAAATAAAAGCCTATAAATGTTTCAATACGAGATTGAGGAAGATGATTTAAAGTGATAATGTGATGATTGATGAAAATTTCTAGATTCAAGAGATAATGTATGACTGTAATCAGACTACAGAGATCAAGGAGGTTAAGACGGATCAAGAAGAACCTTTTGATATTGATTGTGAGATTGAGGTATGTCAAGATGACTCAAATGATCCTACTAAAATTCCTAAGTCTTCAAGGTATGTTAAAAAAAACCATCCCGAAGATCAAATTATTGGAAATGCAAATAGATGAATGATGATAAGATCAAAATTAAGAAATGAAATTTGTTTGATTTCTCAACTTGAACCAAAATCTACTGATGAGGCATGTAGAGATGAATCTTGGTCTAAAGCTATGTAGGAAGAATTAGAACAGATAAAGAAGAACAACACTTGGGAATTGGTTTCAAGACCTAAAAACAAGAATGTTATAGGAACTAAGTGGTTTTTAAGAAACAAAATGGATCAAGAAGGAACAATGGGAAGAAATAAAAGAAGACTGGTTTGTAAAGGCTACTCACAACAAGAAGGCATAGAATTTGAAGAAACATTTTCTCTTGTTGCTAGGTTGGAAGCAGTAATATTATTTATTTCTTATGTTGCACATAAATATTTTAAGGTATATCAGATGGATGTGAAATCTACATTTTTTAGTGGAGATATAGAGGAAGTGGTATACATTGAGCAACCTAATGGATTCCTTTGATAGAAGATGAAGACAAGGTTTGCAAGTTGAATAAATATTTTTATGGACTTAAACAAGAACCAAGAGCATGGTATGAAAGAATGGACAGGTATCTACTTCATCTTGGCTTTAGAAAAGGTAATGCAGACAACAATTTGTACTTAAGAACTAGTGAAGATGGAATTCTAATCATAGAAGTTTTTGTTGATGGTATCATTTTTGGAGGAAATGATGAAATGAGTAAAATGTTCTCTAAAGAGATAGAAAATGAGTTTGAAATGTCAATGATTGGTGAGGGTAAATTTTTTCTTGGATTGCAAATTAATTAGAACAAGAGTGGTATTTTCATTTCTCCAGCCAAGTATCTTAAGGAAATGTTGAAGAAATTAGGAATGGAAGATTGTAAACCTATTGGGACACCCATGGTGTCTGGTTACAAACTTACTAATAATGATGAAACTCAAAGTGTTTTAAGACAAAGTACAAATCAATGATTGGAGGTCTACAATATCTAACTCACACTAGACTAGATATTGCTAATGAAGTTGGAATTGTGGCAAGATATCAAGAGGATCCTAAAGAGACACACCTTGTTGTTGTGAAAAGAATTTTTAGATACCTGAAAGGAACAATAGAGTATGGGTTACGGTATGAAAAATATGGCAATTTTATCTTACATGCATATATTGATGTTGATTGGGCAGGTAGTATGGATGACAGAAAGAGTACAAGTGGAGGAGCATTTTTCCATGGAAAAAGGCTAGTTTCATGGTTAAGTAAGAAGAAAGATTGTATAGCTAAGTCTACAGATGAATCTGAGTATGTTGCTGCTACTATAAATTTTACTTAGATTGTTAGGATGAAACAAATGCTAAAGGACATTGGAATAATTTTTGAAGAGCCAGTGGTTATCCATTGTGATAAGACTAGCACAGTGAACATGTCTAAGAATCCAGTAATGGATTAAAAGACAACATATTTCCATCAAGTATCATTTATTGAGAGACAAGGTAGAAGAGAAGAAGATCCTATTGGAGTATATCAGCATAAAAGAACATATAACAAATATATTTACAAAACCTTTTTTGAAGGATCCTTTTGAGTATCCCAGAGGTATGCTTGGGGTGAAAGCCCCTCATTGTGAGAACTAAATTGATGTAGGAATGCATCTGTCCAGTGGCTTTCAGAGCTATATCATTTTTTGGAATTGATGTATGGATCTACTCCTCAGGTGAAGTGATCGCATGATCATTATAGAACATATTTGGGTGATTTTGCACCTGGTTATTAAAGGCATGAAGATATTAAAAATCTACAACTTGTAGAAGAAAGAAGAAGAGTAATGGAACCCTTTTCCATTGTTGTCAAAGGGGGAGAGAATCTATGAGAAAATCCCTACTGTTTAGGTAGAGCTGTGTTGAGGATATTGAGAAGATTGTATTGAGAGAGTACTTTTGGGTTGATGGATTTTCCCATATGTTTCCATCAATGCAAAAGGGGGAGATTGTTGGAATTAGTTTCTGATGATGTTTTTGGCATTCATATTTTATCACTGATGTCAACATATGTTTCTATCCAGGCGGAATAGACTAGTTATTACTATTACTTGATGACTGACATAGGTGTACAGGTATTGTACGGTTGATTCAAAATGAGCAAAGATGATGATGTGTACAAGGATGTGTGGTGATCTATTAGATGAGTTACAAAATTTTTAGTGAATACTGGGTACTGGATAGTGACAGTGATCTATGACAGAGTTAGTCTCTGTGTTTTTAGTATAACTTACGAGCTATATGGATTCAAGTTATGCGAGCTTAAGGGATGGCGAAAGACATGATAAGAATTTTTTTTTATGTTTCACAAGTTGTAGAGCTCTTTGTGATGTCAGTTGTGGTATGTGTTCTAGAGGAGACCTATTTTTGGCCGACTTTAGAGATATAGCATGTATGATGGATTACGAGTGTGGATTACGGATCTTGGATTGTATTTGATGTTTACTTGTTATAGGTATCATGTGTATCTTAGCAAGAATTTAAGTAATTATTTGTATATTGGGAAAGCCTAATTGGCCGACCTAATTAATTATTATAATAGGGTATATATGAGACATCTTTTTGAAAAGCATAAAAGGATGTGATTGAGATAGAGACAATGAATTGTGGAAGCTGTGAGCTTGTTTGTCTACTGGATGTAGAGAAGAGGATGTGATTATGGTACTTCATTAGAGCTGACCAACCAAAGATAGTTTCTATTAGATAGTTCACTAGATTTTATATTTCTTGTATACACTTGTATTTCGGACTATAAGCCCTGAGGGTAGATTTAACCTTCTTTAGGTAGTGTGCCTGGGTAGTGAGTCCACTATTACTCTTGAATCCTAATAGGGTTTGTAATTTAAGAGGGAATGTATACTATAATGCACCAATAAGCTCCTAACATGGCTAAATATTAACAGGGATACTATACTCCCAGTACATTATTTGTGGGTGCTAATTCCCACCAAGTTTTACCTTTAATAGGGTTCCCTCAATAGCAAAGGATTGTGTTATTGTGTTGGCATTTACTGTGTTATCATTTGGATTAAATATTTTTTTATAAATCTTAATGTTTAATAATCTATCTCACAATGGATTCACCCCCCCCCTCTCAGTTGTGTTGGTGGACTGTTATTCCTAACAGTCACTCATGGATGGTTTTTCAAGATATAATTAGATCAAGATCACACTAGAAGATCAACACAAAATTTTGGTGATACATATCAAAGATAAATGATGATTATTTTTCATGACAAGATGCATATCACAATGGAAGACTATGTTGATGACTTATTGGAAAAATTATTGGAGAGGAATCTACATTTATCAGTATTAGGGCCAGTCTTTGAAAGACTCCAAAAATACAAGGTACGATTAAACCCAAAGAAGTGTGTCTTTGGGGTCACACCAGGAAAGTTGTTGGGATTCAATGTCTCCCACAAAGGAATAGAGATTCATCCTGAAAAGGTTCAATCCATTATCAATATACCTCTGCCAACAACACTAAAGAACCAAAGAGTCTACAGGGTAGGTTAAAATCAGTAAGACAATTCATTTCACAACTAGCTGACAAGTGTCATCCATTCCAATACTTGGTACGTGAATATGTAAAATTCATATGGATAGAAGATTGCCAAAATTAATCTCAAGTATTGAAAGATTATATTCTCTCTGCACCAGTCTTAGTGGAGCCCATTCCAGATCAACCCCTACTATTGGACATCTTGACTACAGAGCACTCGGTAGGGGCATTATTATCATAGAATTATTTAGAAGGAAAGAAAAGACCATTTATTACATTTGTCGAACACTTGTGGCTTATGAACTAAACTACATAAAAATTAAAAGAGTATATTTAGAAGTAGTTTTTTTCCCAAAATTTCAGACATTACATGCTAAGTCACAAGACGATCCTAATAGCTAAAATTGATCCATCAAAATATCTATTGAGTAAAGAAATGTTGATAGGGCAATTTTCCAAATGGGTCATGATTCTTAGTGAGTTTGACATTGATTATGTGGACAGAAAAGAAATAAAAGTTCAAGTTCTTGCCAACTAGCTATTAGATGCATCATTACCTTCTAGTCATCTGATGTTGATAGAGATTCCAGATGAAAGCATATTTTGAGGAGTAGAAATGGTGGAAATTATACTTCGATAGATCATGAAAAAAAATGGATCAGGCATCAACATAGTATTTATTACTCCCCAAGGAGATTCCATTCCAAGATCATACATGTTGAGTTTTGACTGCACCAAAAATATAGTCGAATATGAAGCACTAATCATAGGGCTAAAAATAGTTGTCTAGTGGAAGATCAAACAATTACATGTGTTTGGGGATTCCCAACTGATTATCAACCAAGTCAATGATAGTTACAACTCTAAGGATGAAAATTGATTCCCTATAAGGCCTTGGTGGAAGACATCAAGTAACATTTTGAAATGATATCATTTGAGAAAATTCCAAGAATCAAGAACAAAGAAGAAGATGTCATGGATACTGTAAGATATTTTCTTGAAATGCCTGAGTTGTGACACATTGTGAATTCATGGTCGAATGGCTCATGGTCCCTACCTTTGAATTCCCCAAGTCTGAGATTGTGTGGGAAATTGTTGGTCCCAAATCTCCATGGTACCAAGATATATATGCCTACTTAACTAGCCAAACTATCCCCCTTGACTTGTCCCTGAACCAAAAGAAGTCCTTGATAAGGAAAGCCTCTTGTTACACTATCATTTCCAATACACTTTATTGGTGTAGTTTGGATAGAATTCTCCTCAGATGTATCAACTCAAAAGAATCACAAGTAACGATATTATAAGTACACAAGGGAATTTGTGGTGCTGATTCTAGTAGCTTGACCTTAGCCAACAATATTTTAAGAATTGGGTATTTTTGGCCTACAATGGAAATAGATGCATTTCTTATTTGTGCATAAGTGAAAAAAGTGTTAGATTCATGAGAACCACATCCATGCACCTTCTTAGGAGCTACAACTACTAACATCACTATTTCCCTTTTCACAATGGGTGAGGATTGACCTTGTTGGAAAGATTTATCCCTTATCCTCTGATGGTCATAAGTACATAATCACAGCCACTGAGTATTTTACAAATTGGTTTGAAGAAATTTAAATGATCTACACTACTCGAAAACATATTTCAAAGTTTCTCCATAGAACATCATTACATATCATGACTCCCCCTTCAAAAATAAACAAGTCGACAAGCTTTGAAAAAAAAATTCCACATCCACCATAGCTATTCTTCACTCTACTTTCCCTAAGGTAATGACTGTGTGTGCGGTAAAATGTGTGATTAGAATCTGCAACCAAACACCTCAGTAAACCATTACATCAAAAGGAGTTAGTATTAAAATGAAGATCAAATATAACATAAAAACCTTTGAAATTGGCTTATTTCTTCCTAGTTGAAGCGAGTGTGATTCTCATGAGTTTCCCATCATATTTAACATAGAAAATTAGTGACTTGACTACTCCAAAATGGAAGATTAAATGCAAGAGAGAGAAAGATACATAGACTTGCATGCTTTACTCTTGAAAGCCTTTGACAAAATGAAGATGCATAAACTAGCAAACCAAATTCATGGCAACTATGAGGAATGAGACTAAAATGCAAGCTTAAGCTATCAATGAGAAGAACAATGCATCTACCATTAAGCTATGAAAGGAAAACTAAGATGCCATTAAACTAAGAAATGAAGCTTAACAATGTAAAAATACAAATAAACTACTATGAAAGTAAGAACTAAAAGTGCACAATGAAACTCTAGAATGAAAATAGCATTATAACTCTACCCCAAATATTTGTGTTATGATGAGCAAGGGAGCTATCCCTTTTAATAGGAAATTACAAGATATGGATGGTTGAGATTAAGAGGTAAAAAGGGATGAGCAATGGTGGAGATGAAATTTCCCTCAATCCATGTGAGCTAAGTGGAATGATTTTTATTGGTCAACCTTGTGGAGGATGAGACAAATTTTGTATTTTCCTTTTTATTTATTTTTATTTGATTTTTGAGTGCTTACACATATGTGAATAGGTTCAATTTTTTATTTAAAGAGACACCTAGGACCTCTTGATTTATCCCCATGTTTAATGCATTTTTGGCTTAGGAATTTGATGATTTGATTCAACAAGTCAAGATTAAGATTATGCAAGAAAATTTGATTAAGTGCTCTCATAATTAGGGTTTAGTGATGATGTCTTAGATTTTTAGAATTTATTATGACCAATTAATCAGAAATAGGGGCTATAGGTTTTCTATACCAATTTTAGGTGATTACATTTTCCCCTCTTTGACTAATGTGTGATTGATCTAGGAACACATTGAGTAAAAGAACATGTGAAGCTTGGCTGGATCTAGAAATAGCTTGATGTGAAGTGATGAAACTATCTCATGAATCATAACCAATTCTGAACTTGATTGAACAAAGATTGATAGAGATTTTGAAGATATAAGCTCCAAACTTGATCGAACGAAGACTGATAGTACTAAATCCGAGCTTGATTGAACAAAGATCGATAGAGATTTGAAGATATCTGCTCCAGACTTGATTGAGAGAAGAATGATAGAGAGATCTGAGGATGTCATCTTCGAGCTTGATTGAGCAAAGAATGATAAAAGAGTTTGAACATTCAGCTTTATGTGAAGTGATGAAACTAAATGTCCATCCTCCAAGAAGATTTCCTGATTTTGGATTGAGTTTGAATGGCGGATAAACCTAATGTGGTACAATGACATTGATTTCCACTCAATTGATTTCTTAGGATAATTGACTTGATATGGGTCCTAATGAAGCCAATTACCTTATTGAGAGAGGTATTACCAGATTGATGTGATGTGATGAATCTGATATGCCCCTAGAGATTTAAATTTGATGTATAGTATTAAAAATCACTTGATTGATCTTGATTTAAGTCAGGGCCTGATGCCCCTAGAGATTGAACTTGTTGATGTGAATCAAATTGTTGATATAATGGTACTTTACCCTAGGATTGAAATCAAAATGATGTTAGGAGTCAGAGTGTGCAATGTTAGGAATAAGGTGTCTCAACCTTGGATAATTCCTATTCTTATTATTTGTTTTGTAAAATGTATTTCTTGAAAATAATGTAATTAAGTGTGAGTGTACATGTCTAGTTGGCATGTTGATGTGTCACTCTACTTGATGTGTCGGCATCTTGAATTGTGTGTAAGGAGCTCATGGCTGAAACAGTTATGACGGATTCCTATGACATGTAAGAGCTATTTCTAGGAGATTTCAATGACAGATGAAGACATGCAATGACATGTGGAAACTGATAAAGTTGAGTACTGTACACTCTTCCAATCCTTGATCCCAACCATGGGGTTTGGGGCATCGGCCCAAAAAAAATTTTAGGGTTCCTATTTTCTTGGAGAATGGTAAAACCCTACTATGGCTATCTTTGGGAGTTGCCCTAAAAAGGAAAGTGGAATGATATAAGCATTTTTTAGGGTTATAGGAGAGGATACAAAAAGAGTGTATTGTTGGTATACTCTGGTGCTACTAGATTTGTCTGTGTGTCGATTGTCTCCTGAAAGAACTTGCATTGCAAGTGTATTGTAACCATTGCGTTGAAGATAATACATTGTGCAGGTTTTGGAGTGCTGGGGTTTTTTACCAAAAGGTTTTCCCCAGGGTAAATCATTGTGTCATTCTCTATTTTCTGTATGCATGGTATATGGTTACAATATCTTTGTTAAAGTAGTTAACGAATCTAAAATTGTAAGGATTTAAAAGAATTTTCATAATACTTTCCTTCAAAGATTAGTGTAGGGAGCTGTTTCCGCACCTGAGTTTCCTTACAAGTGGTATCAGAGCCTGATCAAATTTTGATCCTAGTTGTTGGGTAGGGTTTTTTGAGCTAATCTCAAGTTGAGTGGGATTTTTTTGTGCAAATCATTCTGAATCTTATTTGCAGATTAAGATGGCAGGTTCCTCATACAGTAGAATGGAGGTGGAGAAATTTAATGGCACTAATTTCAAGTTGTGGAAACTCAAGATGGAAGACATGCTTGAAGACCGCGATCTATGGGAGGCTACTTCACATGCTATGAGACCTGCAGTGATATCTCAAGAAGATTGGGAGATCAAGGATTGGAAGGCTAAGGGTCTCATCAGACTCTGTCTAGCAGATGTTGTTCTTCTGAATGTTCTTGATGAGACTACTGCAAATTCTTTATGGACACGGCTTGGGTTTGTGTATTAGGCCAAATCTCTGGTGAATAATTTGTTCCTGAGAAATAAGTTGTATTCTTTAAGAATGGAGGAAGGTGGATCTGTAATTGATCATCTCTATGCATTCAATTTATTGATTGCACAGTTGGCATCATCCGGTGCCAAGATCGAGGAGGAGGATCGATGTATGACCCTGCTTTGTTCCTTGGTGGATTCGTGGGACCATCTTGTAATGGCTCTCAGAAGTAATATAGTCACATTTCATATGGATGATGTGGTGTCTTCGCTGCTATCTGAGGAGATGTGAAGAAAGACTTCGGATTTGTCTAAGGAAGCCCTTGTTGTTTGTGGGAGATCCAACGACAAAGGAAAGCAGAATGACAATAAGTCAAAGAAGGGTAGATCCAAATCCCATGGGTGTTCTAAAACTCCTAGAAAGTCCAAGGAAAAATGTTGGAACTATGATAAATCTGGGCACTTCCGAAGGGATTTCAAACAATCGAAGAAGAAGAAGAAAGGCTCAGATTCAGCTTCTGAAAAATCTCAAGAAGATGGAGATGCTTTTGTTGCAGCTTTGGCAACCCATGCATCTGATGATGTGTGGTTAGTAGATGTGGGTGATTCTTTTCACATGACCTCTCATCGAAACTGGTTCTCAAAATATGAAGAGTTTGATGGTGGAAAGGTGTACTTGGGTGATGATTCTCACCTAAAGATAGTTGGACGCGGAAGGGTCACTATC
>MU223457.1:4747849-4781811 GCA_018584345.1 Thuja plicata | reverse complement strand
TTGTATTCATGGGTTTGTGGATTCAAATTGGGTAGGTGATATTAACAGCAGGAGATCCACCAGTGCTTATGTGTTCACTATGTTTGGTGGTGCCATCAGTTGGATGAGTAAGCGACAACCTGTGGTTGCTTTGTCCACTACATAAGCTAAGTACATGGCTTCTACTCATGCTTGTAAGGAAGCCATTTGGCTTAGGAGATTGTGTTCTGATGTTGGTGTTGATGCAGAATAGATTACTATTTGGTGTGATAGTCAAAGCACTATTTGCATTGCGAAGAATCCAACTTTCCATGCCAGAACAAAGCACATTGATGTGCAATTTCACTTTGTGAGAGATATGGTGGAAAATGGAAAGGTAAATTTGGAGAAGGTAGATACTGTGAAGAATGTTGCAGATGCATTAACGAAACTAGTGGGCACTGTGAAGTTCAGATGGTGTTCAGAGTCTATGGGCATTTTGGCCTATAGCGGTTAGTTCCTGTTATGTTCCTATTGCTCTTACAAGGTGTTCGACAAGTGGGAGAATGTTAGGAATAAGGTGTCTCAACCTTGGATAATTCCTATTCTTATTATTTGTTTTGTAAAATGTATTTCTTGCAAATAATGTAATTAAGTGTGAGTGTACATGTCTAGTTGGCATGGTGATGTATCACTCCACTTGATGTGTCGGCATCTTGAATTGTGTGTAAGGAGATCATGGCTAAAATGGTTATGATGGATTTCTATGACACATAAGAGCTATTTCTAGGAGATTTCAATGATAGGTGAAGACATGTAATGACATGTGGTAACTAATAAAGTTGAGTATTGTACACTCTTCCAATCCTTTATCCCAATCGTGGGGTTCGGGGCATTGGCCTGAAAATTTTTTAGGGTTCCTATTTTCTTAGAGAATGGTAAAACCCTAATATGGCTATCTTTGGGTGCTTCCCTAAAAAGGAAAGCACAATGATATAAGCATTTTTTAGGGTTATAGGAGAGGATACAAAAAGAGTGTATTGTTGGTATAATCTGGTGCTACTAGATTTGTCTATGTGTGTCGATTGTCTCCTAAAAGAACTTGCATTGCAAGTGTGTTATAACCATTGCGTTGAAGATAATACATTGTGCAGGTTTTGGAGTGCTGGGGTTTTTACCGAAAGTTTTTCTCCAGGGTAAATCATTGTGTCATTCTCTATTTTCTATATGCATGGTATATGGTTGCAATATCTTTGTTAAAGTAGTTAACGAATCTGAAATTGTAAGGATTTAAAAGAATTTGCACAATAATTTCCTTTAGAGACTAGTGTAGGAAGTTGTTTCTGCACCTGAGTTTCCTTACATGCAAAGCACTGAGAAGTTGGAGATGCGAGCTTGTTTGAGGTTCAGTGAACCAATGTTGACCAAGGTTGACTTTTGGACTGAAGTGGGAAATTCCTAAGTTAGTTTCTCATGATTAATCTCAAAGTGGAATCCTATGAGGAAAGCATCAGTGATCAACTTCATTTTGAGAAAACAGGTTAATCTACTTTTTTGACTATTAAAATGTCTTCAAATTTTGATTTCGGTCCCAAAAATGGATACAGAGTTGTCCAATTATCCAAGGGTGCAATTTTTACGTTGATCGAAGCACTTAGAAAATTAGGTCAAAATCACTATATAAGACTCAGAGGGGTCATTTTCAAATCATTTTCATCATCTAAGTTTGAGTTTTGAGAATCTTCTCTAAGAAAAAATGGTGGTCCCAGTAGCAAATCACTGATTTGAGTGCATGTGGAGGTACAGACGGTCGTAGGACTACCCAGCTCTAGTGAGTAACTAATGAAATTTTCCTTTGCATTCAATTTGCAAGTTTTTCATAGATTTTTCAATGTTTTCACCATTTTAGGTCGTAGGGTCCTAGTTCGTCGTACGAGCCAATGAGAGGGCTTGTACGAATAACTAGTAAACTATCCTTTATCATCTAAGGCCATTATATTTGTCACATGAGGACCACCCACCTGCTGCACGAGCACCTTCGTACAAGCCCACTTTTCTATATTGCCTTATTAGAATTGACTTTTCAGTCTAGTTTTTCATACTATATGTGGTCCTAACTCATACGAGTCTTAGTACTAGTGACCCTTTGCTGTACTTTATCATTTGGGAGGCAGTGACACATTTTTGGAGATTTCAATTGTCGATTGCATATTTTATTGATTTCTTAGCATGTTTATCAACTTGTCTAATTGTTGCATGTTGAATGTATCTAAATTTGTTGTTGTTATTGATGTATTTCCCCTGTTTGTCTTCATGTAGGAAGTGTTACCAAATATTCAGTTCAGGTCTACATATCCTCCTACTATGTGGTTGATAAGGAACTTGTCTGATGATCAGAGAGGTCATCTGAGAGATTGCAGCTTTGGATGATTGACCTAGGTACCCAAAATCTGGGTGAACCATGAATTGTTGGAAAAATTGGTGGATAGATTCTACAACAAGCATAATACTTTTCATTTACTGACTAGGGACATGACCATCACTCTCGTGGACATATATAGGATCTTTCGTATTCTATTTTCAGGAGAGTGTGTTGAGTATGATGTGGCACTACTGCTGGGAAGATAGAGACTGATTCAAGTCTTCCATGATCATACTATCTTGGATAGGTCCATCTCTTGGGATGATGTGTTGGTAGAGTATGGCGTAGATTTCCCATTGCCTTACGTCATAGCAAGATTGGTTGGTTTCTTCTTGATGGTGGATAGGAGCCACTAGGGTTTCTTGTGTGGATGGGGTAGGGTACTAGAGAGATCGGTGACCCTTCTAGAGCAGTTAGGTTGGGGCCAATGCCTCCTTGCACATATGTATCATGAGCTGCACAAGATCTCATATAGGGGATCTCGCAGGATGGCTGTAGGGGTACTTGTCTTATAGGTGTGGGCTTGGGAGCATCTCTTTATATGCAGGCCAGTGATAGATGATCCACGACAGAGTGCACAACCCTACCTATACAGGTATGAAATTTTATTGATACAGCCCCACTTGGGGAAGACTGACTATTAGAGATGTCAGTTGGATGACCTTAGCTTGGTTGGTTGGAGACCATGTATATGGACAGAGGCCTGGACCAATTAGAGGGCTCAAAGGAGGGATTTATTTGTTTCACATCCTTTTTTAGGGAGGACATTGTTGGTGGTTGAGCGCTTCATGGTAGGAAAAGTACTACGACATTATGGACGTCCACAGAGCACTAGTAGAATTTGGGAAAATAAATGACCAGGTGACTAAAATTTTTAGTCACGTGACTAAAACTGATCATGCTCTACCATTTTTTGTAATTCACAAATATAAATGACTAAATAAATGACCAATTTGGTCATCGAGTAAAATCACAACTAAAATGACTAAATAAATGACCATTTTGGTCAAGTAAAATGACTAAATAAATGACCAATTTGGTCATCAGGTAAAATGACTAAATAAATGACTAGATAAATGACCAAATAAATGACTAAATAACTAGCCACCCTTATAATAAAAATGACTAAATAAATGATTAATACTCCTTTACACATTAACATTTGATAATATCATATACTTATATTCTTAGAAGTTGTATTTCACCAATAATGTGTGTTCACCAATAGACTTATTTTGCGAACATTATTCTGGCTACTATTTGCCAATATCTCTAAATGGTAACTATTCTCATTAGATTAAGGTTGCATTTTAAAATTCATCTAAGTGACTAAATAAATGACTAATTTGGTCGTCGGATAAAATCACAACTAAATAATTAGTCATACAAATAAAAATCACTAAAAAATGACTTACTCCTCTATTCCTTTTTCTTTTGAATTTGATCATAATCCATAGAGCTTAATTAAGCATGCCCCCTCACGGCACTCCTACCTTACAAGCGAGGCATTCAACCGTATTGGTGGCTTAGTGCTCTAAAAATACCTATTGCGTGGAAGACATTATAGCCTCTCGATATAGTCTTAAGGCCTTCACATATTTTATGAAAAAAATTAACATTTGCATTTTTTAACTTTTATTACTCATCGGTGTAGTTTTTCTCCTTTCATTAATGCATCACTATCTTTTTCATATAATGGAAATGTTAAGGGAAAATATGTGCAAGGAAATATTGAGCAGTAACAAATGAGTATTAGTATGATAGGCTCAGTCCAAGTATGAGATCAAATACCTTAAAAAATGGGTGGAACTAGAAGAAAGACATTAAAGTTAACTATTCAGAAAGCATCCTAGACTGAGGTCAAACCCAAAAGGGATCCTTAACTAATATAACATATTGAAAAACTCATCAGAAACTCTCTCATTTCTCCTCCATGATATTTGCAATCATATTTGATCCCTGAAATAGTCCTAATTGACTCATAATTACAGTGCTAAATTATTTTTATTATCAATAATGTTAACTAAAGTGTTTTATAAAAGCCTCACTTTTAGCTAATATTTTACATTAATTAAATCAATGAAAACAAAAAATACAAGGTCAAAAACCCATAGTTACAACTCTTAATTGACTGGTCAATGAAGATTAATAAAATGTTTTGCATCAAATAATATTTATTAAGTGACTAATAAAATACCATATCAATTGATAAATATATTTCACATTTTAAAATTAACATACAAAAATTATAATAAAAATAAACCTTTAATTTTTGGTGGCAACCTAGGTAGGAATATTACAATGCCATTCATTCTTCTAATTTAAACGAAAAAAATTTCCCTACTTCGTGTCGCCATGCTAACCAGGGTTTTCTAGCTGTTATGTGATTTTTTGATGGTTTCTTCTATGCAGATGGTGACTTCTAGCTGAGGTAGATCTGGTAAGCTCATGTTATCTCATGTTAGTAAATAATGAAAAAGTCTTATATGTATTTTAATGCTCCAAGTTTGAGCACTGTGAGTCTAAACCAAAAATGTATGTTATTGGAAGCCTTTTGTGATTGTGCCATTGTTTTTATTTGTAATTATTTGTTTTTTTCTTCAAATGATGTGTTCTTTTTCTAATATTGAGATGGTCATTTTCCTTGTTTGAATACATCTGGATACTTACTTGAGTCCATTCTTCTTTTCTGTGTTTTTTCTTGCCTCTTTTTGGGCTTTAAGTTTACTATCTCTAGCTCATTAGATCATTGTATTTTTATAGAAAGAATATATTTGTCATATTACAGTCCCTCAATGCCCCTTTTGGTATCTAGAAATGTGTCACTATTTCACACTATTTTCCTACTACACCTCTAATTGCTTCTTTGAGAAGCATCTTTGTTGTGCCCTGCATATGATCATTGCACCATCTTGATACATTTGAACACTTTTTTGACCTTCCATGTGACATTGTTGACACATTTTTAAAATTTCTTTCATTAGATTAAAATAATGAGGTATTATTGTTGGAATAGTCCCAAGGGATAACTGAGAGGGGGGGGGGGTGAATTAGTTATCAGCTAGTTTAATTATTTTCTCCAATTAATTATAGAATAACATTAAGCATTAAAACATTCAGATAACACAAGATAGAACACAACAATTCTGGTTACGGGAAAACCAAATAGGTAAAAACCCAATTGGGAATTAGCACCCATAAAGAACTGTACTTGAGTATAATAATCCTTGTTAGAAGACCTTACAACCCAGTTAGGAGTTGATATTTACAATGCAATAAGTACAGTGACCTGGTTAAGGGTCAGACCCTGTTAGGAGTCTTTTACAAATAACCCTGTTAGGGGTGAGGACTCACTATCCAAAAAGCTCACTGCTAAAATGATGAAGGCTGCAACCTTCAGTAAAATAGATATACAAGATATATGATAAATGAACTGTTTGAGTAGGCCTATTTTCTTGATCATTTCTAATGAATTTTAATCTTCTTCTGCTTATTCACATAGATCTTCAACTTTTACTATCTAACTTTTTGTTCTTCTCTGTCTTATCTTTTTCACTTCATTTTCTCATTTAGCAATCATAATTGAACTACTATTTGTATCTTCCCCAAGGATAAGGTCACAACAGCTTTATGAAACACTTCATCAACCTCCTTGTCGGCTTAACTAAGCATGCAATCAAAATTAGGACTACGCAACTCAAGATGAGTGGACGCGTCGCTTCACATAGTCGGCTCTACCAAATTGACTCAATCATCATGATTCCATTGGAATACATTTAGCGCCTTTGGATAATCATCATTAACTCATAACTAAACATGAATACAAACATGCATATCCCAAAGATAAGCGTAACTCAAGAAACAATGTAAATATGTAAGCTCTTAATAGATAATCTCCAAAAACTGTAACTGCCTAAATAGATTAACATAAATCTACTAAGACTACATCTCTGAATCTGCATGAATGCACATAGAAATTAGAACATGTCTACACCATGGAAATAAAAATGCAAGGCTCCAAAACATTTGTATTGGTAATTGCATATAGAACACCACCATATATTATATGTTGTCATCAATGACAAACATACAATAAATAATTTTTACATAAGAAAATCTCCAACAATCTCCCCCTTTGACATTGATGGCAACATATGAATAAAAATACCATCAATCCAAAAGTTATTCCTTTATTTTTACAATCTTCTTAATATCCTCATCAAGGGTTCTTCTTCACTGTTGCAGCTCCTATAACTATGTTTTTTATTTTCATGACTATATACTCCCCCTTTGACATCAGTGGAAAAGGGTGCCAAACACAAATAAGCACAGGTACTACTCTAGAAGTAGAGTAGTCAACCATTCATTAGTCACCAAGGACTGACGTTCTTTGCTGCAAATTCTAATCAGACTCAGGAAAGGGAATTACTCCCAGCTTCTCCGTGAGATACTCAAAAGTATCTTTGATAAAGGCTTTGTAAAAATATATGCTAACTATTCTTTAGTGCTCACATAATCCAACTTTACTTCTCTATCTGCAACTTTTTCTCTAAGAAAGTGATATTTGATCTCAATGTGTTTTGTCTTTGTGTTCATCACAGGGCTCTTTGAAATATTGATAGTGCTAGTGTTATCACAATGAATAACAATTGGATAATCAATCTGAATACCAAAGTCCTAATTTTGATTGATGCTGCAACATACTCAACTTCTACCGTTGACTGAGAGATACAGTTCTACTTCTTGCTTGTCCAAGTAACCAACCTATCTCCATGAAATACTGCTCCTCCTGAGGTACTCTTCTTGTCATCAACACAACCTACCCAATCTACATCTGTATATACATGAAGTTGTATGTTCTCTGAGTAAGAATACCATAAATCATAGTCTATAGTCCCCTTTAAGTAACAGAATATTTTTTTTATTGTTATTAGGTGATTTTGTTTAGGTCCAGCTGCAAATCTTCCAACAATGCCAACTGCATTGGAAATACCTAGTCTAGATTGAGTAAGATATATGAATTTTCCAATCATAGACTTGTATAGTGTCTTGTCAACTACTGTGGAATCATCATCTTTAGAAACCTTGCTTCCTGTTATCATGGGGGTGCTTACTACTTTGTAGTCTTCCATTTTGAAATTTTTCAATATCTCCTTCACATACTTAGACTCATTTATGAATATGCCTTTGTCTATTTGTTTTAAATTCAATCCCAAAAAATATTTGATAGGTCCAATCATGCTCATTTCAAACTCACTTTGTATATCTTTGGCAAATTCTGCACTAAGCTTGTCATTACCTCCAAAGATAATGTCATCAACAAAAATAGTAACAAGTAGTAATCCTTCATCTGTCTCTCTTATGAATAAGTTACAATCTGCTGCTCCTTTCCTGAATCCTATCTTTGCTAAGTAACCATCAATTCTCTCATACCATGCTCTTGGGGCCTATTTAAGTCCATAAAGTGCTTTCTTTAGTCTGCATACCATGTCTGGTTTTTCTGATAGATTAAATCCTTCAGGTTGTTCTATGTAAACTTCTTCCTTCAAGTCACCATTCAGAAAAGATGACTTGACATCCATTTGATATACTTTAAAGTTGTTGAATGTTGCATATGCCAGAACCAACTTGATAGCTTCCAATCTGCTCATATGGGAAAATGTATCAGTGTAGTCTATACCTTCTCTATGCACATATCCTTTACATACCAGTCTTTCTTTGTTTCTTACCACCGTACCTTCTTCATTCATCTTATTCCTGAATATCCACTTTGTTCCAATCACATTCTTCTCATGAGGTCTAGGGACCAGTTCCCATGTATCATTCTTGATTATTTGATCCAATCCTTCTTGCATAGAACTTTGTCAATCTGAATCATTGCATGCATCTTCAACACTTAAGGGTTCAATCTAAGAAAGTAAGCATACCTCTTCATCAACAGTTGAACCTTTTTCTCTGGATCTTGTCAAGACTTTAGCGCTCTGATCTCTAATGATGTCTTCCTTAGAGTGGTATTTGGATGTGTATTTTGATTTTTTAGGAGTGACACTTTCATCTGTAATTTGTGATTCTTCTTGACTTGGTTCAGGATTGTTCCATGAAACATCAATACAGTCAAACATTTATTCAATAATTGTGTCCTTACTGATAGGTCTGGGTTCACCTTCAATGATGGGAGCACATTTATAGTATATTTCTTGAATCATAAACTTCTCATCAATCTTTACATGAGTACTTTCAATGATCTTCTTACATCTTAGATTAAAACATCTATAGGCTTTTCTTTTGGTAGAGTAACCAAGAAAAATACCTTCATCGCTTCTAGCATCAAACTTGCCAATACTGTCATCTCTCTTGATGTAGCACTTGCTTCCAAAGATTCTGAAGTATTTTATAGTAGGTACATTACCAAACCAAAGTTCATAAGGTGTCTTTTTTGTACCTAGCCTTAACTGGATTCTATTGATAGTATAAACTATTGTATTGACCACATCTCTCCAATAGGTATGGGAAACCTTTCCTTCAATCATGATAGTGAACATTGTGTCAAGTATTATCGTGTTCCTTCTTTTTGAAATCTCATTTTGCTGGGGGGTTCTAGGTGCATTTAACTGTCTTTTGATTCCATGTTCTTCGTAGTAATCATAAAACTGGTCAGAGGTGAATTCTCCTCCTCTATCAGATCTCAGACATTTTATCCTTAATCCAAATTCATTTTCAACTTTAGCTTTGAATACTTTGAACTTCTAAAAATCTTTAGATTTGTCTTTTAAGAATGCAACCCACATCATCTTGGAAAATTCATCAAAAAACAAAATTAAATACCTCTCTCCATAGTATGATCTTGTTTGAGTAGGTCCACATAGGTCTGTATGTATTAGATCCATTTTTTTCTCTTCAGAGATCTATTTTCTCCTGAATGAGGTCCTCACATGCTTCCCCATCACACATTCCTTGCACATAGTATCAACTAGTCTTGCGATACTTGGATCATCTCTTACTACCTTTACATTAGTTATCTTTACTATATTGTCAAAATTGATATGACAAAGTCTTTTGTGACATAGCCAACTGTCATCCACTTTTGCAACAAAACAACTTACTTCAGAGTTGAGATGAAAGACATTAACTTTGGTCTTTGAGCCTGATACAATAATGTCCCCTTATTTTTTGTTGATAATACATTTTTTGTTCTTGAATTCCAATTGATATCCTTTATCTAATAGTTGTCCAACACTTAGTATGGTATGATGCAAACCATCAACATAAAGAACATCATTTGTCTTGTTCTTTCCATCTAAGGTGATAGATTCTATGCTTATGATAGGTTTGGAAGTGTTATTTTCAAATCTAACCATGCCACCTTTGTACTTATCTAGATGTACAAATCTATCTTTATCACCTGTCATGTGATGTGAACACCCGTTGTCTATGATCCAGTCTATTCTGATGTCAGCTTGTGAGACTAAAGCCAATTATTGACCTTTATTTTCATCTTCAATTTCTATTTGATCAATCATCTTTTCATTGTCTTTAATAGCAATGAATCCAATTTCTTCTTCTCCTGAGTCATCATCAGTTACACCATCTTCAACATGATAGCATTTCTTAGTATATTTGGGCTTGTAATCTAATCTGAACTTCTTGACTCTTATAGGACACTTGGATGCAAAGTGGCCAACTTTGTTGCATGAAAAAAATTTGAATGGTAGTTGTCCTTCATATTTACCTTTAACTTTTCTATCCTTCTTAGCAATGATAGAAATGATTTCTTCTAGTTCAGTATCAAATTCTTCTTTTTCATTATTACTAGAGATGTTCAAGGATTTCTTACCATGGACTAAGGCTTTAAAAGTTGTTTCCTTTTTAGGTTCTGACTTCAATCTTGATATCTCAAATGCAGATATTTTGCTAATCAGGGTTTATCTTTTGAATTCCTTTGATAATTGCATGGTTTCATCCAATATGTTAATCTTTCTTTCATAATCTACTATCAATGTGGTCATCAGTTTGTCCATTATATAATCCTCTAAAATTTCTCCGCCATTGTTCTTGATACTTGATACTGCTTCATTAATCCTTTGATTGTAAGCTCTGATGTTATCTTCAAGTAGCATCTCTAAATTATTGTATCTTTTCTTCCATGTCTTTCTACATGCATTCTTTGCTTGGATGTCTCTTTCAAACATATCTTCTAAGTATTTCTAGATTGAATATTCTTTTTCTACCTTCTTGATCTCAGAAAATTCACTGTCAGATAGGGCACTGATTAGGGCCTCCTTGGCAATTGCATTTTGAGGGAATATTTTTTTTTTTAATTGTAGAGTATTCTTCTGCAAGGTCTTTCAAGGTGGGAACATCAATTACATGAGTGGTAATATCATAGATCTCAAAACCAACACATTGAAGATGTGTTATCATTTTGTTCTTCCAGTCAAGATAGTTCTCTCCATCAAACTTAGGACTCTCTTTCTTGAAGTACGCCATTTGATCTACCTTAAGTTTTTAGGCTTTCTCTCCAAGGAACTTGGATCTTATACCAATTGTTGGAATAGTCCCAAGGGATAACTGAGGGGGGGTGAATCAGTTATCAACTATTTTAATTCTTTTCTCCAATTAATTACAGAATAACATTAATCATTAACACATTCAGATAATACAAGATAGAAAACAACAATTTTGGTTACGGAGAAATCAAATAGATAAAAACCTCGGTGGGAATTAGCACCCACAAAGAACTATACTTGAGTATAATAATCCCTGATAGAAGATCTTACAACCTTGTTAGGATTTGATCTTTACAATGCAATAAGTATAGTGACTTGGTTAAGGGTCGGACCCTGTTAGGAGTCTTTTACAAATAACCCTGTTAGGGGTGAGGACTCACTATCCAAAAAGCTCACTACTAAAATGATGAAGGCTGCAACCTTCTGTAAAATAGATATACACTATATCTGATAAATGAACTATTTGAGTAGACCTGCTATCTTTATCAGTTCCAATGAATTGTAATCTTCTTTTGCTTATTCACATAGATCTTCAACTTTTACTGTCTAACTTTATGTTCTGCCCTGTCTTATCTTTTTCACTTCATTTTCCTATTTAGAAATCACAATTGAACTTCTATTTATATCTTCCCCAAGGATAAGGTCATGAAAGCTTTATGAAATACTTCATCAACTTCCTTTTTGGCTTGACTAAGCACGCAATCAAAATTAGGACCGCACAACTCAAGATGAGTGGACACGTCGCTTCACGTAGTCGGCTCTACCAAATTGACTCAATCATCATGATTCTGTTAGAACATGTTTAGCACCTATGGATAATCATCATTAACTCATAACTAAACATGAATAGAAACATGCATATCCCAAAAATAGGCATAACTCAAGAAACAATGTAAATACGTTGGCTCTTAACAGATAATCTCTAGAAACTGTAACTGCCTAAACAGATTAACCTAACTCCACTGAGACTACATCTCTGAATCTACGTGAATGCATATAGAAATCAAAACATTCTACACCATGGAAATAAACATGCAAGGCTCCAAAACATCTGTACTGGTAATTGCATATAGAACACCGTTGTATATTATATGTTGTCATCAATGACAAACATACAATCAACAATTTTCACAGAAGCAAATCTCCAATAATTATTACATACTACATAGCTATTGCATTTTAGTAATTATAATATCATTATAAGAACTTACCTATTTAAGTATAATGGCAACATTCCTAATCCAAGAAGTAGCACATAAAATCTATCTAAGGTTAGTCCAAATTAATAAAAAATAATTTCATTCTTACTTTTTAGGATTACACTAAATGTTAAATTCATAACATATACAACAGGCTTCAAATATGGACCCTTAATGAGAAGCTAATGATCTATTTTTATATAATTTAGAAGTTTACATATTTTTATATAATCAACAAATTACCCTTCACTTTGATATACTATCATAATCCTTATCTTTTTTTCCATCTAGGGTTTTCAGATAGTCTGTACACACACTATCATGGATGTGTATGCCTCACACTTGAACAAACTCAGCTAACTGACTGGTTTAGTTTCAGGATCAAAAAAGAAAAAAATCAATAGGTCAAAAAAATAACTCACATGTTTATCTCTTAAAGTTAAAAGACATGTTAGTTCTGAGTGACATCATATTTGCAGAAATAGAAATCACATCAAGAGAAATTTGACTTCTACAGCCTGACAAGAGTATGTTGTGAAATAATCTAGAACTCTTTATATGTCAAAAAGATAAAGAAGAGTAACAAACTCCTCATTAAAGTAATTAAAGAGCCAAAATGCATGGATATGCATGGTTTGTTAAATGGGTGCATGGGAGACAGACAAGAGAATGTGGTATGACTAAGGGGCAATAGAAAATAGATGGATAAGTCTTTTAAGCCTCTGCATTTTTTAGGAAAATCCAATCATGGATTCTTATTTTCATAAGCAACTTAATTTTCCATCTCGATCATTCCATAAGTCACCATCATAATTTTCAGTTTGGAATTATTCTGCACACGGATCTATAACTAAAATAATAGGCCACCAATATAACTTTGCAAACCTTTGAAAATAATAATCACTCATCTTTTCAATACATGTTATCTACATCGTATCTTTATAGTGTCCACTACTCAGAGGTGTGTTATCCAACAAATATTATTTTCAATCCACTACTCTGCAAACCATGGTATAAAAACTAAAGGTTGTTGCATTGATTTCACTCTTCCTTGCCTCTACAAGCAATAAATAGAAACATCTAGGTACAATCCCAAAGTTATATTTCTTGTAAATTTTTGTTTTTACTATATGAAGTCTTTTGTTTCTAATTATTTATGCTCCATGAGAAGTTATTGTATTTATCTCCCCATTTTTTTGTAGTTTATCATGGATAACATAGATGATTATGTTTTATTGGTTGTGCAACTATTGCCTCAAGGATCATGCCATAAATTTAGGCCTCTTAGAAATGGTTTAATTAGGTAGCTGATATTTTATTAGAATTAGCTTTAGATGTGTTTTTATCAATCTAATCTATTTGTTTTAGTAATTTTTACAGAGCTAAGTCTATATTTGATCAGTTTGGTTTACTATCTTCAATAATTTGTATAGAACCTATTCTAGATTCAATTTTTAATAAAATTTCATTCATCCAAATTATTATGTGCATTTTTTTGGAACCTATCTGAATATTTGGATACTTTTGTTGATTGAATTCTTATTTTTATTGTTTACAGGTGTTTCCCATCTCCACTTTTCAAGTATTTTTAGAGAAGGAATTTGAAACTTTTCTATGTTATGAGTGTGACTTATAGGAGGTATGTATAAAGTGGTTTAATTGATGTTCCAAGTATCTTACATTCTCTATTAATGCTTGGTGTTGATTTGTAAGACATTTTAGAAGGATGAAATGTTAGGGATCACATAAAATTTGATCAAAGTTATATTGCTTAATGCTCATTGAATGTGAGTATTTTGTATTATGTCTGTCAAATTTTTTCTTTTTTCAAGCAAGTCCACAAGAAATTGATAGATTCAACAAGGTTAAATGATCAAGATATCCTACTTAATCAATGTATTTATGGTATTTTAACATGCAGATCCTTCAATAACATATTAATTTATATTGTAGAATTATTAGAAAGTTTCCTTCTTTCATTGGAGATATGAAGGTAAGAGATTTATCTATTTATATTTTATAAATTGATTGCTGACACACTTAATGTTTAGTTTATATTGCCAATTTGACAACAAAGTTGTCAACTTTGGAAACATTTACATCCTTTTATATTGTGATCAATCACGTTCAAAAGGTCCTTTTGCATTTTGATCGTAGTAAAAATATATTAGTGATAACGATTAGTGTAATTTCCCTTGCTAGGATGGTTTAACAATTTAGGACAATTACGTTGAATTCTTTAAACTTCATGTAATTGGAAAGATATGGAAATGCCAATATATATTAGATCCCTTGTAGGATAGTTTTCTTGTATAATTAACCTTAATATTGTTGCTATCTTAGATGGAATAGGTTAATATATACTAGATGTCTTGACCTTATATCTACACTTAGTGTACTAAGGTCTCAGTTGAATCTGATAGGAATTACTTAAAATGATCTTGATACTCAATGGCCTTCTCTGATTTGGGTAGTTCAATTAGGTGATAAAATATAAGAGTTTCCCAATGATGATTAATTTGAGTGAATACGTAATGTCCCTCTAGTCATATTCAAGCTTGACTATTGACAACCTATATGTTGACAAAAGAATGAAGGGAGTGATCTAAAATATGAGAAATGCAATCACTAGATGCCAAAGGCAATCTCTCAACATGAAGCAGATCCACCACAGATAACTAAAGTGGAAAACTCCCAATCAAAAACTTTCCAAACTGTATATCCTAAATATCTTTCAATGTTTTCCATTTTCTGCACTTGTTCAATACTATGATGCAGTTAGATTGTTTAGTGTTTGATGTATCTATATAAGCTTTCACAACGATCTTCAACAATGATATATTGTGTCTATTGATAGTGGTGCAGGAGCACCCTAAGGTCTTTAGTTAGATCTTTGAAAATTTTGGATTGTAGGTTGGTCTGGCCAACCATCCAAGAATAAGGACTAAAATATAAAGTCCCTAGTGTGATTTTGAGGTGTGTTTAGTGCTAGGAAAGGTTAGGGGTTGATGTTGTTAAGTCTAGTTGATTCTAGGGGTCTAAGACCTAGAAGTCAACTCAAAAGTCAAAGAGTTAAACAAAGTCCCAAAGTGGGAATATTTTTAAGTTTTTAATGTGCTTTAGTCATTTGAGGTCAATTGGTAAGGTTTGAAACCAATTAGGAGACTCAAAATGTGAATATTGCTATTTTGACAAAAAGTTGACAAAGTTGTCATGACAACATTTCCTAGTTTTTAGGAATCAACACTTATGGCTCCAAAACCATGACTAGAGGGTCTAAACATATGGGATAGAGTTATATAAGGTGTTCCTAACCCTAATCTGATAGTTAGAGTTCATTGTGTACGGACTGGTGTTTGACAAGAAGGATTTTACATCGTAATTAAGTGACAGAGCCGTCATCCACCACTTTATTGGATTGAATGGACTAAAATAATGATTTGATAGTGTTTACAATGTAGTTTCCAAGTTTTGTGTGGCATTAGGTTGATATATTAAACATTCTAGTTAAGCTTTGTTAAATTTATTGTGTTTTGCAAGTTCACTGGCCAGTTTTGGTCCAATCATGTAAAAGAAGGGTTTCTTTGGTGTTCCCATGGTTCAAACTACATAACCACTTGGTAACCATTAGAGCCTTGTATATAATATGTACATATGTCTTTTGGACTGTGTTGGTGCAGGGGAAGCTTGAAAATAATCAGGCCCTAGGCGAGTGTTATTCATTCTAGCTAGGGTTCATGAGTAGTGCAACAACAATGGAGGTTGCAGGGTGATTGGTATGTGCCAATTGATTTTGGAGGAGTTTAGGGGCATGAGGTACAAATATTTTTATGGAAGGAGGAGTTTAGAGGAGTTCACTAGATTGGTGAAAGAAGAACAAGAAGCCATGCCAATCTTCATTCCCTAGAAACCCTTATTTTTAGGGGTTTGGCAAAAGTCCATTGTACAAAAATTAGTGAGACCAAAGACCTAGAAAATCCTGAAGGGGAAGAAAAACCCACAAAGAATATGGAGTTTTTTTCTAGGGTTTTTAAGGGATTTTAGGAGAGAAATCACCTTTTCTGTGTTTTGGAGGGCTAATAGGCAAACTGTTACAAAATTTCTGGAGTACTTTTGTCAAATGACTGCATGGTTCTTGCAACTACTCCAAAACTATAATGAGTCCAGAAAGTGGAGCCTTTCTTCTTTGTTCTTTATGCTCATGATATTTTGTGCCCACTATCTCTTTCATTTTTCTTGAACATTTCTATTAATTGAAACATGATGTGGAATTTCACTTTCATTGTTCAATTGTAGGATACTTGTCCCTCCAAGATTCAAACACCTCATCATTGGGCCAAGGAAACCCTACAATCTCATTCTTCTTACCCTCAAGCTCATCCCAATCCATCTTCAATTGACAAAACTCCTTCAAAAAACCAAAATATTCTCTAGCATTTTCAAGTACTTCTACAGTTTGGACAAACAAGATAGTATTATTCAGGCTCAAAATGTTGCTCATCCTTATAGATAATTCATCATTAATATCATGCATCCACTTAGCTTTATCTTTCAATTTACCATTTGTCCTAAAGATACTAGAACATATCTCACACTGAGCTCTGGAGTATTCATTTCTCAATATAATTTCTTTTGATTGGGCTCTATTCCTTTTTATGTAAAAATCTACCATAGTTTTGACAAGTTTGTATGTGATCTTTGGTTTTCCATCACTATTCTCCCCCTTCTTGGATGAAGAATAGAAAAAGCTCAGCTCTGGGAGCCTCATAATCTATTTGGGCAACAAAAGGTCTAAGGTGTCCTTTTCTAACTCCAAAGACCCTAGGATAATTTCTATATTTTCCCCATTTTCATTAACTGATGCATGTTCTAATACTTGGGCGAATTGCATAATAGCATCTCTTACCCAATCCTCAAATTTATTCTTATATGTTCCTTGTGCATCTTTCAAATCTTTAGCTTCTTCTAGAAAATGTTCTTTCATCTTCTTTAAACTCTCCCTTTCCTCTTCTAATTTTTTTCTTTCAGAGTTCAATTCCATTTCTAACATGTAACCAAGAGGGAAAGGGGATGGTGGGTACTCTATAATAGGGCTAGATGAGGTAGGCTGGGCTCAAGTTTGAGAAATCATCATCTAAGGTGATGTCTAGATTTTTTTTTGGCCCCTTAGGTGTGCAATAAACCCTATCCTTTTCCATGGATTATTTCTTCAACTCATTGTAAGCTTGAAATAATATCTCTATCTTTGTCTTGAGTTCTTCCTTCTCCTTAGCCTCCTTTTTTGAGACCTTCTCATTCAACTTGGAAACCTTGAGTACTAAGCCAGATAATTCTACTCCTGGGGTATCTCCTACACTTCTTATCACTAGGATGCCTGCAAAATCATTTGGGACATCTTCATTTCTTCTCTTCTTCATTTCCCACATGACTAATTTAGCATGATCCTCAATGAACATAACACCCTTGCTACCTTGTTGGGTTATTCCTAGCATGTCACTTGCAGATTTTTCTCCTTTCCTCATATCATCAAACACTACTGCATCTGCTATGTCCCACTCAAGGAGAAGGACTCCATATTTTCTGACTAAGTCTCTTCCTTCTTTAGGAATAATCTTCTCAAATTCACCCAACATCTCTTGTTTTACTTCAGCCTCAATATCATTCAAAATATTATCAGGATGTTCTCCAGGCCTCTTTTGACATGTATCCTTGAACCCATCAATATTTGTTCTCAATAAGAACTGCACGAATGATATGGCCTTGATAAAGTTTCCATCTGATAGAAATTCACTAGCTTCTTTCTTTGTAATTGGATCCAATTCCTTTCCATCAAACTCTGCAAATGTGAGGTCTAATATTATTTCTTTAGGGGCCTCAGACATTCCCTCTTGAATTTCCTCATGTGTGATGGAAATCATCCCTATGTTGGCCATATGTATCAATTTCTCTACTCCTTATTCATCAATGTGTAGAGGGGACTACGATGGTGAGTATAAATTTTCAATATGTTCTACTTCTTTCTCTATTCTGAGCCTTTTTGGGAAGGCTATGATTCAAGGTCAATAACCATTAGCCTTTTTCCTTTGGATGTAGAAGCTTCTTCCTAAGTCTTTTCATTGTTTTGATATGTGACCCTTTTGGGAAAAATGACATTGTACCCTACCTTTTGGTGAGAGAAATAATCACCTAGTGGAACCATTTTGGTGAAATCTAGTTTGCTCAATATAGCCCTGGCTTTCTTAGGGTCAAAATTTAAAAACTTATCCTTGTTCTCATTTACATCCTGCATTATTTCCTCAAAAAGTGTCATCAAAGAATCTATCTTCTTCTCCATAGGCTCAAATTCTTTCAAAGGATCATAATTCCTCTCAAAACAATGCACTAAGTCTTAGGTATTATTAAAAACCAACCACTTCTCCTTTCTAATTTCCTATTCCTACAAATTGAAAAAATTCCTAATTATATCTTCAAGAAATTGGAACTGATGATGCAATGCCAAACATTTGGTTCTTGGTCTAAACATGTCCTTGATGAATACCTCAGGATCAACACATCTTGAGACTGCAGTAGCTAAATGCTAAGGTTCCAATAATTTACCCAAATGAATCCAACCACCCTTGGTGATAACAAATTGATGCATAATAGTGATGCTTGGGAAAATAGAACCTCTACTCCTTCCTGTCAGTGCAACTTTGTGTAAGTTTCTAATCTGCCTGAGAATCTCTACAATGTGTATCTTAAGAGGCACCTAGTATGGTAGGATGTATGTGGTATCTCTAAAACCATATACTCTAAACATAGTTGAGACTGGCTATAGAATGATGTCTCCCCAATTATGAACTATCTTGATATCCTTGGAATATTTTTTTGGTCTCAAAAACAAAAACAAATCCTTTGGGATTCTATGATTTTCAATAAACAATAGAACTATGAGCTTAGATGTAAATCATCTATCAAAAATGACATAACTTTCCTCCTTCCTATCCCAAGATAATACTAGGCTCCACAACTACACTGACATTAATTCTTCATCTTTAATCCTCATAAGATTCATTTCCTTTCCAAAATAATGTGCACGTTTGTAAAGAAACATGTGCATTAACAAAGAGTACCAGCCAAAAGGTCTATCAACCTTTGAATTTTAGATACCAATAAGACCATTATTGATCAATTCAGCTAAGTGAGATGCAAAATAAAATATGATAGCAAGGTGAGGATGGAGGATCTGAACCATCATAAACATGTAATGGATGGCATTTTTGTCTCCACATCTTCCCCAAATATTTGGATCAAGGTACAATACACAAAATTTTCCCTTAAATTGAAATACTCTAGCTTAAGTGGCTCTGGTGTATTCATACCTACTATAATGAGATTTCCAACTTTCACAAAGAATTCCCTTAAAGGCCTATCCCTAAAATAATCCCTTTCAGCTGCATATACATTATTGAAGGTGTCAACATTAATTTCATCAAGCTGAACAGAAGGGTCATTTAACTAAAATACCTCTCTAATATCATCAGCAAAAATACTTAACAAGGGATCTTCATTTACATCCCTCACAACCTAAGCCACTGGGTCATAGCTCTTTTCCAGTTAAAGAAACAGATCAACATCCATAAAAACATTTGGGACTACCAACTTTCCCACATCAAATTGCCATATGTTGCTATCTGGGGCATATGCATTCCTCTACCCAAATCCTACTTTGAAGAGTCCTAAACTAGTTACATCAATGTTAGAATCCCTAAACCAATTCCCCGTATCATATAGACCTTCCCCTATTCTTAAACGAGGGTTCCTTGGAGTCAATTCCCTAACTTGAGTACAGTTATTCATTGATTTATTCAACTGTTCTAGAAAATCGTCATATACATTTATTTCATGGTATTCCACCTTCCCTTTCAACTCCCTACGTGGTGCCATTTTAAAATTTGAAAATATACTCAAACAATAGGAGAACAATAATAGGAAAAACCCTAGAACCTCATAGATTCTAACCTGAAACCTTTTGGTATCCCAATTTATAAACTGTAATTAAAATTAATCAGGAACTTACCCATTCTCCAAATGCTTAGAACAAAAAAAATCAATGACTTTCTAGCTCTACTCCAAAATCCCTTAGCAAGTTGTGGTGTCTGAGAAAATGAAATGGGACTTTACAGCATAATTATCTCAAAAATTTGCATTCAATTTCTAATTATATGGCTGCATGTTCTGCAATTAATCTCCACTTTTAAAATTGTGGCTCAACGGCTCAAAGATCTTACTTTTGGTAGGAAAGATACCTTTAAAACACGACCGTTGATGTAGAAACCTGACTGATGATCATGTGGCTCTTAGAAAACTCATAAGAGCATCAACTGGGCACCACGTGTCATTTAGTTGCAATATCATGAAGGAAAAATCACATGTTTTTTCCTTCAGCAACACAATGACAACCGTCCAATCAAGATCTTTAAAAAGATGCTTCAAAAAGTGGGGCCCATGACAAGTGTCATGTGTCACTCAGTCACAGTGTCATAGTGTATACATAGGAAACACCTTTCCCTAGAAAAACCATGACAACCCTTAGATCTTACAAGATCTGATGGCTTTCCATTTTTTACTGGTCCCACTTTGGCCACATCGTAGGAGGACAAGTGTCATTTAGTCATGGTTTCACAATGGATGATCAAAGAATCTTAAAGCTTGGTGACAACATGATAACTGTCCGATCTCAAAATAATATTGGTGGGGTTCATAATGAGCATGGCTTTAGGAGATGTGATCCCCTCGACTTGAAGATAGATGTCACTTGGTCACAGTGTCGCTAAGGAAAAATAACATGTCTTTTCCTTCAGCGACACCACGACAACTATCCAATCAATATTTTCACAAAGATGCTTTAGAAAGTCATGCCCATGACAAGTGCCACGTGTCATTTGGTCACAGTATCATAGTAGATAAATAGGAAGCACCTTTACCTAGCGACAGCATGACACCCATTAGATCTTACAAGATCTGATGGCTTTCGATTGTTTACTAGTCCCACTTTGGCCACATTGCAGGAGGACAAGTGTCATTCAGTTGCGGTGTTGTAATGGATGATCAAAGAATCTTAAATCTTGGCGACACCATGACAACTGTCTGATCTCAGAAGATTCTTGGTGGGGTTCATAACAAGCATGGCTTTAGGAGATGCAGGCCCCTTGACTTGAAGACAAATATCACTTGGTCACAGTGTCGTGAAGGAAAAAGCACATGTCTTTTCATTCAGCAACACCACAACAACCGTCTGATCAAGATCTTCTAAATGACGCTTAAGAAAGTCGGGCCCATTACAAGTTCCACATGTCATTCAGTCATGGTGTTGTAGTAGATAAACAGGTAGCACCTTTCCCTAGCAACACCATGACAACCATTATATCTTACAAGTTCTGACGACTTTCCATTTTTTACTGGTCCCACTTTGGCCACATCGCAGGAGGATGGGTTTCATTTAGTCACAATGTCGCAATGAATGATTAAAGAATCTTAAAGCTTGGCGACACTGCGACAATTTTTCAATCTCAAAAGAATCTTTGCGGGGTTAATAAAAATAATGTCTTTAGGAGATTTGGGCCCCTCAACTTGAAGAAATATGTCATTTGGTCATAGTGTCATGATGGACAAGATGAAGATCTTGTTTCTTCACGACACCATGAAAGCCATTGGATATTGATGTTTAGTTGCCAACCTTTATTTAATAAACACTTACAGACTTTAGGACTTAGGAAAAATAATATACAAAGCCTGCTAGGATGATAACATTAAAATACAAAGGATCCAATTCATAACGACACTTTAACACATGCACCCAAATGAAACTTAAGTGACCAAAAAGGTAATGAAAGAATATTAGATGAACAGGGCTTAGGTTTTAAATCCAACCAACAAATATTTTACAAATAACAACTAGGGATTTTTTAGGAAATAACAGCAGGGCACTTTTATATTAATAAACCAATCCTAGTCACTAGGGAAAATTTTTTTATGGTACAACAGCTGAGTCATTTAAATGTGATAGACCATTTTTAGTCATTTAATGATGTTTGACTAATACCCGATGGTACCTATTGGTATTAGCTATGCCGAATGTTGTGTATGTGTAATGCTATTAGGATAGGTTAAAATAAGTCAGCTTGACCCCCGATGGTTGGAGAAGCATACATCGATAATTAGTTTGGAAATGGCTATCGATATAACTTACATTATCGGCACATCGGGAATTTGGTTTGATCGATACCCAATGTTTCCTATCGGTATTAGCTATGTTGAATTTTGTGTATGTGTAATTCAATTAGCATAGCATATGTGAGTGGTGTAGTATAGAATGAGATAGGCTGATACCCGATGTGGATAGTGGTGAAACCTACGCCGAAAAGTATGTTAAAAGAAAAAGAGCTAGACTTTGGCACCCCTATCGGTCATATGTAGGTATAACCTATAGAGATAAAGATTTCAAACTTCGAGGATGAGCTAAGGGGAAATAAAATTAATGTGATGGGATCCTTCACACGAAGCATATCATTTATTTTGAATCATCTGAGATCAAAATACAATGTGTATCATTGAATATAAGTTTGTGTATATGAATAGAAGGCAAAGGGACACCTAGTCAAGGTTGATTTGTGACTATCTCAGAGAGTAAATATTTAACTGTCATAGTTTGACAGTATAATAAATCAAGGTTGTGTGAGGGAATAGTTTGAATGACTGTATATAAATTCCTTTCTTCTTAATTAAAATGTTTAAAGCCAAATCTGACTGGCAATCCTTTCTCTTTATGGTCATAATTTGATTCATAAGTTTTTAATACATCCTCATCATATATAATTGTTGACATTTGTTATTCTCATGGATAGGTATTGAAGCAATTTCATGGATGATAAAGCTTATTTGGATAGGACTTGGAGACTTTTTAAAAGGTGTGTAAGGAATCCAGAGTTTGTTACAGCGGATTTGAAGTCAGCGAGGCTCTCTGCAAAAAATTTAGAGGTAATTCGAAACCCGAAACATGGGCATATTCCATTCTTACTAGGTAAACTTCAAATTAATGTAAGATAGATCTTATAAAAATGACTCATTATATCCTCTTCTTTATGTTATGGTCTCCAACTAAAAGTGACTACTTTCAACAATGTTTTGGCATCTCTGTTTTCAAATTTATGTTTTTTTCTTTAATTTAGAATCTAAATTAATTGGAGTGCACAATATTACAGATGGATCAACGTCATAGGTTGACTATAGATCAATATCATGCATATGATTAGAGAGTATCTGATGAGGGGGATATTGAAAAATACCATGTCCATGTAAAAATTGTCTTTGTGGGAAGGTGAAAAAAAGAAATGTGATTTATCAACACATGATAAGATATGGGCATAATAGTATAATCCCTTGGGCTTACAATTATTATGAAGATGTGATAGAATTACAAATTGTGAGAGATGAAGAGGCAACAAAAATAGATGAAGAGACCAAAATGTTTGACGAAGGGTTTGAAGTTGATAGAATGTTGAATGAGGTTATAAATGATGATTGGTCCAAGTCAATGGAGGATGTTTTAAAGCCTGTGTATGCTAATTTTATGTTAAGTCATTTGACAACAATCCTTCAAATTCTTAACTTGCAAGTGGTTCATGGTTGGACAAATGAGAGTGTAGATCAGTTATTGGCATTATTAAGTTCATTGTTACCAACTGACTCCACATTGCCAACAAAATAAAGTCAATGCAAAAATCAAATCAGTAAGCTCGGATTGGGGTATGAAAATATCCACACATGTGTGAATGCTTGTGTATTATTTCATACAAATCTTGTAAATAAGAGTGAATGTCCAAAATGTCACGAAGTGAGGTATAGACAAGGGTTGAAATCAGTTGTTGTTCCTAGAAAGGATCTTCGCCACTGTCTTATAATCCCATGATTAATCTAAATGTATAGGTGCAGATACATTTGTGAACTTATGCACAGGCACGCCAAAAATAAGAGCACTGATGGAAAACAATGACATGTTCCAGATTCTAAGCCATGGATGAAATTTGATAATAAATGGCCTAATTTTTATCAAGATCCTCATAATATAAGATTGGGTTTGGCTTTATATGGGGTAAACCCATTCTCATATTAGAGTACTAAATGGTGCACTTTTGCCGATGTTTCTAATAAATTCTAACTTACCTCCATGGTTAGAAACTAAACGATTTTTCTTAATGTTATCATTGATTATACCAGGAAAGAAAAGTGTGACTTCAAATACAATAGATACTTATCTGGAGCCATTATATGATGAGCTAATATAATTTTGGAAATGAATTGAAGCAATTCAAACTTTAAGGGATGGTCATCTAATCAAATTCACTTTAAGAGCTTCCTTATTGTTTACGATTCATGATCTTCTTGTTAATCTCTAAGTTCTGTTGATGATTAGTGACCAACACTTAGTCATTCATCTAGGCAGTTTTAGTTGGCTATCACTGTGGCTGAGCTAAAACTATGCAAGGCCGAGCAACATTGCCGAGCAGTTTTTCAGTTTGCCTAGTTACATTGTCAAGCCAAGTTACATTGCCGAGCCAAGAAGGATACATGGATGTTAAGTGTTGAGTGACAGACAGTCAAGTGCCGAGAAGAACATTTTTTGTATATATGTTTGGAATGATACAAACTTCAAGGATAAGTGATATGGCCAACTTATATAAGCATTTTGGGCCAACTTATGTATGCATTTAATATTCTTATAGGGATTTAGTTATGCATTTTAATTTTTTTATCCTATGCATGACTCATTGTAAGCATTAATTGTTTTACCATCAAGGTATGGATATCAGATCTTGATCGTTGATCTAGATCTCGCTATCAGATTTGAACAACTATATTAGATTGCTTCTAAACCCTATTTTTAAAAAGTGTGTATGGTGTGTGGCGACTCCATTTTGAAGTGAAACACACAGAGGGTTATTTTTTTAAGAAGCAGAGATCAAGCAGAGTGAGAACACAATGAACAGTAGAGTAAAGATATATTAGATTATGAGATCATAGAAGGTACTGGAAAGAGGATATTTATCATCAGCATCAGAGTGCATAATGAAGGATCAATAATTGAGACATTCTAATCATTGTATCAGGTGAAAATCTCTTAATAGAGTGGTTCTAGTAGACCTTTCTTTATCTCCTAACAAAGTGCTTACTTTATTGTAAGTTTCAAATCCTTTAGCAGGGTAGATTGTAATGATCTTAAGCTCTTAACCATGCAGACCTTTCATAGGGTAGATTACATTTGTAACCTTAATAGGTACACTTTATTACTGCAGTAGTGGATAATCTTGTGGGTGTCATCCCCACCCCATTTTTACATATTTGGGTTTCTGGGTTACCAAGTTATTGTGTTATGTGTTACTTATTTCATTGTGTGGATGCTATCTGAGATTACATTAGATTCATTTATGTATGAATGTGGATCAGTTTGTTTTAAGTGTTTAATTTAGAAGATCTGATTCACCCCCCCCCTCTCAATATCTTGCTTTCCCATTATTGTATTTCCAACAATTGGTATTAGAGCTTAGTTCTCTAAAAAGGTCATAATCAACTTGAGAATACAGATCTTGAGATGGAGATCTACAAGATGGGTAAAGTCATTGAGAATCAAAAGATTGATATTTAGCTAGCACTACAACAGCTTGAGACTGCAAGACAGGAATTAAAGAAGTCCTTAGCTACAAGGAAAGATTTGGCCAAACAAATGAATGACACTCATTATCAGGAAGAGGACACCACAAGTCTATTTCAGAATGGAGATTCTACTGAAAGCAATGCAGAAATAGCAGATCTACTGGAAAAGAACAATGCACTATGTGAAGAAGTCAAAAACTTGAAAAAGGAACAAGAATCCCAATCAAAAAGAATGTGTGAAGTTGTTGAACAGAAAAAGAAAGTGAAAGATGACAAGGCTATGGCAGAAGAAGACAAGAGAATGATGACTACCAGACTTGATGAAAGAACACATGATGTGCAAACAATGATAGTCAATCAAGTGGACATGGCAAATCAACTACTACTTGCAAATTAGGAGATCAGCAGGAAAGACTTAGAGATTGTTAATCTTAGATCTGAGAATAGTCAATTGAAAGATGAATTAAGATCTGAGAAAGAAATCAATAATAAAGTAAATGATCTGAGTGCTGCTATGAGCTACTTTGAACAACTGGTGGGAGCATCAAGAAGACCTAAAGATTCTTCTGGATTAGGTCACACTGGAAAACATACAACCACTGAAGATGGAGAATCATCTAAGACAGGTGAAAGAAGGCACGTAAAGCCAAGAAACAAAAAACTTGTTTGTCATCACTATGGGAAACCAGGTCATACAACAAACATTTTCCAAAGCAAGAATGGTAAGTCCAATCTAAAAACTAACTTTAATGGTTATTGATTTAACTGTAATAAGTTTGGACATCAAGCACGTGAATGCAAGATAAAGGCAAGCAAAACATCTAGACTCAATGGTAATGGCTATAACTATCACAAATATGGTCATAGAGCACAAGATTGTAGATCTAAAGGTAAACAATAGTGGACATCAAAGGTACAAGAGAAATCACCAAGAAAAGGAAATGCTCACAATTGGGGTTACAATACATGGCATAGTTGTCATTACTGTGGTGAGTATGGACATATTCCAGAAAACTGCATAAGGACACATTTCAGAGGTAAGTCTAAAAGTTAGATGAATGGAAGCCTAGTTTGTCACAGTTGTCTGAAAATTGGACATACAAGGAAAGATTGCAAGACTAGAGTACCTACTCCTACTGTTGAGAAAACAAGGGAAAAAATGAACAAAACATGGGTTAAGAAGTCTGAACCATGTAGAAGTGAAGCTAATGAAGCCGAGGTCACCCAATCCAATGGATCAAGTGATCACATCATCTCCAACTAAGAGAAAGAGGTATGTAAGGAACTATATTTAAAACTCTTATCTTACATCAGTTCCTAACATGAAATGTACAAAAGTCCATATTTTCATATGTTAAGATGTACCAGGACATATTTTGAAGAAAAAATTGTCGAGATGAGAAAATTGCACTAATAGGTGCCGAGTACTACTCATGGACACTAAAGCTGAGTTCTTTAGTGAGTGCCGAGTTTTCTTGGCCGAGTGAAATTTTGTGAAGGCTGAGTGTAGTGAGCCGAGTGGGATGTAAGTTGTGTTAAAGCCGAGGATAGCTGACTTGCACTAACTCAATAGGCAGAACATTCAATGCTCACCTACCTTGACATTTCAAAGCTTATAAAGGATGAACAATTGACATCTCATTTTTACCTTGCGATTTTTACTGGTTAACAGAGTGATTGAAGTAATTTGTAGAATTGATCTTAACTGAGTTGAGCACCAAAGATTTCACCAGCATGTCATCGGCAATCCTAAGGTGAACAATGAATAGTACGAAGAGCTACTTGTCAAGATACTATGTTTTACATCTCTCGAACCCTAATTTCAAAATTATGGCTATAAGTTCTTTCGCACCAGCTAAGAGTATGGAGGCAGAACCAGAGAAAATTTAGTTGATATGGAGTGATGAATGTGAACCTCTCAACTTTTGAGCCATTCCTAAAAGTGCAATTTAGAGTGATTTAATGGGAGACCTCTCATCTATTCCACCCAAGGTACTCATGATTCATGATGTTCGATTGTGTTATATGGTTAAGATTGGTGAAGTAGGAGATAGTGAATTGAGGAAATCCTACAGTAAATTGTGTGAAAATGGAGTTCTAAAGGAAAAATTCAAACATCTATCCGACAAAGGGTTAACTCGTGCCCTAGATTTTCCCCAAGGTTTTAAAGATGAATGGATAAAAGTTATCCTTAGCTGAGTTCATGACATGTGTATGTGGTTAGATAATGGACAGTCAAAATCACCAAAAGAATGATTCATCGAGTGATTGGATATCCTGTAGTAAATGGAAAACAAACCATGAGGGATAATAGCAAAGAAGAAATTATGTTGAACACTGGAGTAGTATGGAATAACAGAGGTATGACTATCTCTACAATTACTGACCTAGAACTTGACTTTGGAGTAAGGGTTATAGCACAGAAGTTCTATCAGTCCAACAGATTGGATAGTGTTCCTTGTACAATAGTTGATCAGTCATGGAAATTTGTGAAGAAGAGTCACACATATTATCTTTCCAAGCTACAGTAGACACAGCTAGCTGAGAACCTAGCATCAATCAGAAAGGCTAAGAGCTCATCATGTAAGTTTGGTTCTTTACTAGTCTGTATATTTTTCTACGTTCAAGATACATTTCCTACACTGGAAAATATTGTTTGGAAAAAGGATAGGCCCATTACAGTTCAAATTAGTGAATGTATACAGAAACTAGGAAGCAATTTCAATAGCATTATGGGGAGCTATTTTATAGAATTCAAAAAGAGAAGGAGATTAAGGACTAGGATTCCTAAATCACTAGTGAAGAAGCACTATGAAGAAATCTGTTTTCTAGTTGATACAGATAATACTTATATCAAGGCAGTGACTCCTAGGATAACATGCTTAGAACATTTTCCATATGAAATCAATGTTGATGAGGTATCAGCTACCATCATTGCACTCATATCTGAGGAAATTGATACTATAGCAGAGAGATTTGGAAATTTTGATGAAGATAAGGCTAAAATTTCTAGAAGTTTGAATGAGGGAACTATGGAGAGGAAAAGAAAGAATATTGTGAAAAATCTAAAGAAAATGGTTGGCTTAAGTAGTGATGAAGAACCTAAGGATGCACCTTTAGGCCTAACCACTGGACAAGGTGAGGGTATTTCTACAAAGGAGGAAGTAAGTGCATTAGAAGAGGTTACTAAGAAAGCTAAGGGCAAGAAACCATGAATTGTCATAGTAACCAAGAAGAGCAAAGCCAAACCTAAGATTAAACCTCCTGCAGCTAATCATCCGAGGACTAGAGCATCTACTATTACTTCCCCAGTAGAAGTACAAACTAAAGTGTATGGAAAGAGAAAAGTTGCAAAAAGAAGTTCTAGAAAGGAAGCAAAGGTTTCTCCTAAGGCTAAGCCAAGTAAGCCAGAAAAAAGACCAAGAAGGAGACTAAATTTGGGAATAGATAGTGATGAGGAGAAGACAGAAACTAATGAACCCAGAAAAATACCTACAGCACAGTTCAAGAAGCCAGCAAGAATTGATGAGGTATGTGACACTTTGAGGAATTCAGTAAGGTTAGCAACATTTAAGTTCATTAAGTATGAAAATTTGAAAACTACAGATAGGCACAAAGTATAGGAAGCACTCTTGGACATGATGAGTACTTTCAAATTAACTCCTACAGAGATAGGAAAGCATGTGCCAGATGAACTTTATAATTTTCTATCAAGCAAATGGGAATTTGCACTATCTACAGAAAGACAGATCAGGGAAGGAACACTAGCCTAGGTAATACCTGAGCTCACCTCAAAACAAAGAGTCAAATTTATTGAGGAATACAAGAGTATATTTTTCCCTAAACTCAGAGGCTATGTTGTTCTAAAAAATGGCATTGAAGGTGTAGTACAGCAAAGCACAAGGATTTGGAAAGAGATCTTTGGTCTGCTCATTCCAAAAGATAAGAAATCTGGTGAGGGGACATCCGGGAAAAAGACAAAATAAGTTGAAGTCAAGACTACCCCTGAACCACAGGTAACACAAGATCAAATTGCCATTGAAAAGGACAAGACCAAAGATGAATTAGATGCAACAAACTCTGTTGATCTAACTGCAGACAGTCCTTTGGATTATATAGTTGATGATCCCAGCAATTTGAATGCCAAGGAGCAAGAGATGCCAAGTGGTAAAGACACTGACTCGCCTATTAAGGTAACTGATACAGAAGAAGGGAAGACCATAGAATCTGATGAGATAATTGAAGTTGGCAGTGATCAAAAAGGTGAAGAGAAACAAAAAACAAATGAACAAGAGGTAACTTCACAAAATCCACCTATTTGAGAGGTTGTGAAAATAGTTTTAGATAGTGGAGTAGGGATGAAGGATACTGTTGATGAGCCTAAAGAAGAAGAGGCATTGCAAGTGTTGGTTGATCTACCACACTCTACATCATCCACTCCTACAGGTCCTAAAACTGGGAATATGTCAAACCCCCAAACAATATTGACAGAATTAAAGGAGGCAATAGATATTGACACTATCAAAGGGAAAGATATTATGCTGCCAAGCATAAATTCTCCAGAATTGAAGAAGAAGAAAATCTTAAAGAAGAAGTCTCAGATTTTAGATGTAAGATTAGATGAAGTCATTGTAATTCCACAATGGGATCCCAATGAGTTATATTTTGAACAAATAGGGACTCTTCAAGAATTACTTAAGAGGAAGAAGAGACAGGAAGAGATGAAGATAGAAAAAAAGCAAAAGCAGGTGTTGCATGACATCAAAGACATATTTACAAAGGCTTTTTACTTAGAGGATGAAATGCCTGAAGCTCCAATCATAGATCAGCTAGTCAACATTGTATAGAAAGTAACTGATGAGGACATAGACAACAATGAGAAGATTCTGCAATGGTCTAGGAGAAGATTTGAGAGCAAAGTTCTAGAGAATATCTCAGAAGAGATTGCCACTAAACAAGTTGAACTTTCTATTCTTGTAGAAACTTTAGAGAAAGTGATAGCCAATGTTTATTCTTTGTATAAAAAACTATGTGATGTTGAATTTTTCACAAAGGATAATCTATAGCTTGTTGAGAAGCTACAATTAGATTTAAGATCAATTGGTACTACTTTGGGTAAAGATACTACATCTAGTTCTTTACATTTTAATAAGTTGATAAATGCACAAAGGAGAATAGCTGAGCTTATGGCTGAAGATGGTCAAATAAGGGCCAAATTGATAACTATTCAGAAAAGCTTGTTTCCTCACTTGGAGGTAATACAGAAGGAACTCTCAAAAGAAAAGGAGTTATCATAGAGCAGTACAAATCTATCGACTGCAGAGAGTTTAGTGAGTCTAGCTGCTGAGCTAGAAATAAAATTGGAAGTTATGAAGATTGCAAAGGAAAGCTGGGATACTACATTTGAATCCACCTTGCAGCTTCATAAACAATTTTTGGATAAGTACAACTTAACCCCACCAACAATCAATGACAAAAACAAGGGGGAAGTTAGTAAGGAAATTAGTAAGGAAGTATGAAAGGATATCAAATGATACATCAGTACAGTACAGGTACACTTGTATATAATTTTTGAAGGCATGTAAACTTGTATATTATTTCTAAGTATATTCCTAGGGGGAGTACTTTGTATACTTAGGCAATATTTTTGATGAAATGAATGGACGTAATGATAAGTGTTTTATCCCCTAATATCAAAGGGGGAGATTGTTAATCTCTAAGTTCTATTGATGATTAGTGACCAACACTTAGTCATTCATCTAGGCAGTTTTAGTTGGCTATCACTGTGGCCGAGCTAAAACTATACAAGGTTGAGCAACATTACCGAGCAATTTTTCAGTTTGCCTAGTTACTTTGCCAAGCCGAGAAGGATATAGGGATGTTAAGTGCTGAGTGACAATCAGTCAAGTGCCGATCAGAATAGTTTTTGTATATATGTCTGGAATGATACAAACTTCAAGGATAAGTGATCTGACCAACTTATATAAGCATTTTGGACTGACTTATGTATGTATTTAATATTCTTATACGGAGTTAGTTATGCATTTTAATTGTTTTATCCTATGCATGACTCATTGTAAGCATTAATTATTTTCCATCAAGGTATGGATATCAGATCTTGATTGTTGATCTAGATCTCACTATTAGATTTGAACAAGTATATTAGATTGCTTCTAAACCCTATTTTTAAAAAGTGTGTATGGTGTGTGGTGACTAAATTTTGAAGTGAAACACACAGAGGGTTATTTTGTTAAGAAGCAGAGATCAAGCAGAGTGAGAACATAGTGAACAACAGAGTAAAGATATATCTGATTATGAGATCATAGAAGGTACTGGAAAGAGGAGATCTGTCATCAGCATTAGAGTGCATAATGAAGGATCAATACTTGAGAAATTCTAATCATTGTATTAGGTGAAAATCTCTTAACATAGTGGTTCTAGTAGACCTTTCTTTATCTCCTAATAGAGTGCTTAATTTATTGTAAGTTTCAAATCCTTTAGCAGGGTAGATTGTAATGATCTTAAGCTCTTAACCAGGTAGACATTTCACAGGGTAGATTACATTTTGTAATCAAACATTTGTAACCTTAATAGGTACACTTTATTACTACAGTAGTGGAGAATCTTGTGGGTGTCATCCCCACCCTAGTTTTACCTATTTGGGTTTCTGGGTTACCAAGTTATTGTGTTATGTGTTACTTATTTCATTGTGTGGATGCTATATGAGATTACATTGGATTCATTTATGTATGAATATGGATCAGTTTTTTTTAAGTGTTTAATTTAGAAGATCTAATTCATCCCCCCTGCTCTCAGTATCTTGCTTTCCCATTATTGTATTTCCAACACTTCTGACATATGGCACATTGTCTGGTCTCTTTGTTCACAAATACCATGGATGTTTGGCTTGAAACTTTAAGGATTTTGTGAGGCACTCAAGAATTTTGTGTAAGTGTATTTATTGTTAACATCATTCTTACCTTAAAATGGATCATCCATATCGTTGATAAAAAACACGTTTCAATGGTCAAGAAGAGAATCGTGAAGTGCCATTGCTGAAAATGGGTGACTACATTATTGAGAATGGACAAAAAGGAATGTCATTTATTGAAAATGGTGGGATTTATAGTAGTAGATATGATCGATGTAATCAAAGTGGTGTAAAATGGTTGTGCATATTGTATAAGTTGTCATACTTTAAGGAAATATCCATTAGGCATACTGTTGACTTTACGCATACTCAGAAAAATATAGCTTATGCTATTATAGAAACTATTTTGGTGCTTTCGATACTATTTCATCTCATGGAGACTTTTGCGAAATAAAGATTCATAAAAAATTTTGGGTTAAAAAATATGATAATGAAAAATATATAAAATCTAGTGCTCCTTATGTTTGGAGAAGAGAACAATGTGCAGAGTTCTTACAGTTGATGTCACAAACTCAATTTCCCACTAGATATGTGAGTAGAAACATCATAAGCCAAACTGACATTAATAGCTTAAGAGGCCTTTGTTAGGAATAATAGTCCACAAGACAATTGAGAGGGGGGGTGAATCTGTTGTGCAATAGATTATTAAAATTTAAACTTTATGAACCATAACATCAAAAGTAAATAACACAGTAATTGCCAACACCATAACACAATGTTTGTTGTCGAGGAAACCCTGTTAAAGGTAAAAACCCAGTGGGAATAAACACCCACAAAATAATGTATTGAGAGTGTAGTATCCCTGTTAAAAGATATTAGCCCTGTTAGGAGCTTGTTATTACATTACAGTACATAGTTCATGTTAGGAGACAGACCCTGTTAGGAGTCAATGAAAGTAATAGGATCACTTCCAAGGCTCATTTCCCAAAGAAGGTTAAATCCACCCTCAAGGATTCACAATGCACATCAAGTGTATACAACAAATACACAATCTAGTGAACTGTCTAATAGAAATTGTCTTTGCTTGGTCAGGTCCAATGAAGTACCAACTCTTCTCTCTATCCAACAGTCAAGCTTCACATCTTCACAAATCTCTGCTCTTTTCTTTCTCTACCACCCTTTTCAAAAATGAAAAGATCACTCATATATACCCTCTTACAATAACCCATTAGGTCGGCCAGTTAAGCTTTCCTAATACACAATTAACTAGGTCAGCCAATTAAGGCTTCCCATCATACAAATAATTACATAAG
>MU223457.1:4726018-4745041 GCA_018584345.1 Thuja plicata | reverse complement strand
TCAGAGGTTCATTCTCAATCATCAAAGGTTCTTCAGGTTCTGTAGTAACTTCTTTTGTTTCTGTAATCCGATCACAGTCATACATTCTTTCCTGAATTTGGAACTTTTCATCTATCTTCACATTGGCACTTTCAATCAACTTTCTTAATCTCAGATTAAAAAATTTGTATGCTTTTCTTTTAGTAGAATAACCAAGAAAGATTCCTTCATCACTTCTAGCATCAAATTTTCCAATCTCATCATCTCTTCTGAAATAACATTTACTTCCAAATATTCTAAAGTATTTCAAAGTAGGTGTATGATCAAACCATAATTCATAAGGAGTCTTACTTGTACCTTCTCTGATTTGAATTATGTTCAGTGTGTACACAACAGTCCAAACTACTTCTCTTCAATGAACATGTGATACATTTCCTTCCAGCAACATATTCCTTGTAACATCTAATATAGTTATGTTTCTTTGCTCTGCTATCCCATTCTATTGTGGAGTTCTAGGGGCTGAAGTCTGTCTGTGTATTCCATTCTCTTCATAGTATGTATTGAATAGTTCTGAAGTAAACTCTCCTCCTCTGTGTGATCTCAAACATTTCATCTTTAAACCAAATTCATTCTCAACTTTTTCCTTGAATATCTTGAATTTGTCAAATGCCTCTGATTTCTCTCTCAGATATGTAACCCACATCATTCTAGAAAAGTCATAAACAAAAAGTATAAAATACCTTTCACCATATTATGATCTTGTTCTTATAGGACCACACATATCTGTATGCACCAGATCCATCTTTCCTTTTGCAGAATAGGCCTTTCTCTTGAAAGTGCTTCTATTTTGTTTCCCCATGACACATTCTCTACACATAGTGTTACATGGCTTCACAATTCTAGGTAGATCTCTTACTGCTTTTGTCATACTTTCCTTCACAATGTTATCAAAATTAACATGACAAAATCTTCTATGCCATAACCAACTGTCATCAACTTTAGCAATAAAACAAGTAGCTTCAGATGTGTTAAGTTCAAATACATTACCTCTGGATTTAGAACCAGATGCTACCAAGTCTCCTATCTTACTCTTGATAGAACATTTCCCATTAATGAAATTCAGCTGATAACCCTTGTCCACTAGCTGTCCAACACTCAACAAGTTATGTTTAAGTCCATCAACAAGTAATACATTGTCAGTGTTAGTCTTTCCATCCAAAGAAATAGATCCAACTCCAATAATAACTTTAGGAGTATTATCACCAAATCTGACAACACCACCATCATTTTTCTTCAAACTCACAAACTTATTCCTACCTCCAGTCATATGGTGTGAAAATCCACTGTCTATAACCCATTCAGATTTCTTTTCAACTCGGGATACTAGGGATTTTTCCTCATGCATAGGTGGATCATCTTTAATAGCAAAGAATCCAATCTCATCAAAGTTATCATCCTCATCATAAGATATTCCCTCACTAGCATAATAACATTCCTTACCTTTTGAGAACTTAGACTTGAAAAACTTAGGTTTGTGCTTTGGGATTCTTGTAGGACATCTAGTTGCAAAATGACCAATCTTATTACATGAAAAACATTTCAAAGGTATTTTTCCTTCAAATTTACCCTTACCTCTCTTTTCTCTTCTAGTAATCAGTGCCACAACTTCATCTAGCTTTCTTTCTTCTTCTTGTATATGTTCACATTCATCAGCATAACCTCCAAGTTCTTCTCTTAGATCACTACTGCTTGTATTTCCAGATAAGGTCTTCTTTTTCTTGTACACAGTTGCCTTGAATGCAAACTCTAACCTAGGTAAAGTGTCTCCCAATTCTACAGCCTTGAATGTAGTAAGCTTGCCAATTAGCATCTCTCTGGTGAAGTTCGGTGTCAAAGGTATGATCTCCTCTATAGCTTGTACTTTGGTTCTATATGCAGGTGTCAAAGATTTGAGAATCTTTGCAATTACTTCTTCCTTGCTGTAAGTACCTCCAGAGTTCCTAATACCAGTAACTACCTCAGTAATTCTCTATGCATATTCTCTGACATTCTCATCTTCTCTCATCTTCAGTGATTCTATCTTTGTTTCCCAGTTCTGCAACTTTGCTTGTTTTGTAGATTTGTCTCCAATATACAATGCTTCCAGTCTTGTCCAGATGTCATGTTCAGAGTCCAAGTCCTTCACCTTAGTGAATTCTCCTTCAGATAGGGTGTTGATCAGAAATTCCCTTGCAACCATATTGTAGGAAAATAGTTTCTTTTCATCTTCAGTAGCCTTGTCCAGCTCATCTTCAGCCGCTATTGCTACATTCTTCTTTGTGATCATCTAGTACTTAATTCCCAGACATAGAAAATGTGTTCTCATCTTGTTCTGCCAACTATCAAAGTTTTCAAGATCAAACTTTGAACTATCCTTCCTGTAGTAAGTCATCTTCAAGATCACCTCAAGCTATTAACTTTCTCTCTGAGGGCCAGTAGCTCTGATACCAATTGTTAGGAATAACAGTCCACATGATAATTGAGAGGGGGGGTGAATCAATTGTGCAATAGATTATTAAAATTTAAACTTTATGAACCATAACATCAAAACTAAATAATGCAATAATTGCCAACACCATAACACAATGTTTGTTGTTGACGAAACCTTGTTAAAGGTAAAACCCCGGTGGGAATTAACACCCACAAAATAATTTACTGAGAGTATAGTAACCCTGTTAAAAGATATTAGCCCTGTTAGGAGCTTTTTATTACATTATAGTACACAGTCCTTGTTAGGAGACAGACCCTGTTAGGAGTCAATGAAAGTAGTAGGCTCACTGCCTAAAGAAGGTTATAGCCACCCTTAAGGATTCACAATCTACATCAAGTGTATACAACAAATACACAATCCAGTGAACTATCTGATAACAATTGTCTTTGCTTTGTCAGTTCCAATGAAGTACCAAATTTTCTCTCTATCCTATAGTCAATATTCTCAGCTTCACAAATCTCTTCTCTTTTCTTTCTCTATCACCCTTTTCACAAATTAAAAGATCACTCATATATACCCTCTTACAATAACCCATTAGGTCAGCCAGTTAAGCTTTCCTAATACACAATTAACTAGGTCAGCCAATTAAGGCTTCCCATCATACAAATAATTACATAAGCCCTTGCTAAGATACACATGGTACTTATAACAAGTATACAATATTCACAATTCATTACAAATACTTCCAGATCTGTAATCCATGCTCAAAATTAATTTCCACATGTTACAAGTCTGAAGTCAGCCAGGAAATAAGTATTCTCTAGAACACATGCCATAGCTGATGTCATCAGTACCCAAATTGAAATCAAACTCAACCCATTTCACCATCATATGTAATCTCTCCATCAGTAAGCTCACAAGTTCTGAAACATCTTCCTGAGAAATATATGCCTGAAACACAGAGACCTTCTCTATCTAGAATCATAGTCACAGTCCAGAAAAATAGTCTTTACTAAAATAGTTGTAACATCCATGATATGAAACATAAATTCAATTGGCCTTAGATGTAAGGTCAAAACTTAGTCTTCTGCTTAAATCCAACTTTTCTCATTCTGGTTCATCCGTACAGTGTTTGTACACACCTTCCAGTCAAGTAACTAATCTGTCTTCTTTCACAGAAATATATGTTGACATTAGTGACAAAACATGAGTATCAACAACATGGTTAGCATCAAAAAATGATATCATCCAACAGCCTCAAGACCCATGACTATCATGTCATAATCAAGAATATTTTACCTATTTTTGTAAATATGTCAAGTTTGAAAAAGGGGCCAAGAATGGAAATGATAAGGTTGGGCCTAATATTACAGAGAATGAGTTTACATGTATTAGATCCTTTGAACTTTGATAGTTTGAGAGAGGAGGTTGTTGAAGTCCTTTATGTATTAGAATGAGAGTTTCCAACAAAAATATTTAATATTTATACACATCTTTTGATACATTTACAATATGAACTTGAGCATTGTGGCCTAATAAGAACAAGGTGGATGTATCCTATAGAATGATTTATGAAGGTTTTGAAAAAAATTGTCTGTACTAGGGAAAAATCACAATGCAATATGTTTGAGGGAAATTCAATGCAAGAGGCCATGGGATTTTGCACAGAATATGTGAAGGATTTTAAAAATGTCAATTGACGTGTATGGGATGATGATGAAGATGAGAGAGTTTCAGGTGAAGTATTAGAAGGAAATGGATGTTTCTTTAAGCTCTCATATCAAGAATGAATTGCAATACATACCTTTATTCTTCAAAACACATCTTCTTTCGACAAGTGGCACAGGTAAATTTATTTACTCAATTGTATTTACACATTTATATTATTAATATTACTATTTGTACATCATTATTTTATGTAGAAAATAGGAAGAAGAGAATCAAACTTGGCTGCAAAATCGATCTCAAAAGCGTAGGTGTCATCATTTGATTAGAGGTTATTCTTTTCCTAAATTTGAAGAATGGATTGGTAATGAAATCAGTGATGCAAAAGAAGAAGGTCAAGATATAAAAATAGAGGAAAGTGAGCTTTCACAAGCTCCATATATATGGGCTATGCATTTTAGTGGAATGTGGGCCTATGATAGTCATTTAAGAGTGGAAGAAAAGGACAAAGGAAAGACAAATTGTGATTATGTTTTTAGTGCTGAATTTCTTCATGAATTTGAGAAGAAATTTTATGTTGGATTCATACAAGAAATTATTCAAGTGGATTTTGGTGAAAATAGTCCTATATTATTAAAATGTAAGTGGATCTGACCATCTTCAGTACAAGTTGATGATTATGGATTTATACGTGCAAATGAATGACAATTTTTATTGGAGACAAATGAGCCATTTGTTTCTTCTCTTCAAATTAATCAATCATTTCTAAATGTTGATGTAAGAATCCCAGGTTGGTCATATGTCATTCAAATAGAGTCTCATTTGAAATGAAAATTTATGGAAGTTGTCGATGTAATGTCTAATGAACAATATTTTAATTTACAAGAAACATTTGAAGATGTGGATGAAGACAATGAGAGACTATTTGAAGAAGAGATTTTGATTACCAATGAAGAAATTGAGAGAGAGAATGTATTGTATGTCACAAATGAGGATGAGGAAGAAAATTAAGCAGATGCAAACACGAGTGATCATGATTCTTATCTTACTGGAAATGTAGATGATTATTGATGAGCCTGATTTTATGACCTTTTATTTAAGACTTGTTTCTTGTTTTAAGACTATTTTATGTTTTAACAAGCCTTCAAACTAATACATGTTTCAAAGCTTTAATATTGAACAAATTTGGTATATGAATGCAATATTAATATGTTTTCATATATAAATTAGGATACAATATCAATATGTTTTCATATAATATATACATGTGGATATATATGTGTCATAATTTATTGAGGTTGACTTACAATAGCTTGTACAATTTAAGAATTTTTTGATAAAACTTAGCCTAAACATACATTTCTTCAACTATGGAAATTTGTTTACCATATATGTAGGTTATATGAGTTTTGCATGTAAAATTTGTAATGTTTGTTGCAGAATTTTCTCATTTAACAGGTCTGAATATTGCTTGGGTGTAATAATTGAACATATTATAGGTTTATTTTTAATGTGAACCAATACATAGTTTAGCTTCAAATAATATGCAATGATGGCTTCTTCTCATGTGAGTTGAAGGGTATAATTTTTTTTAATGTATTATCTTTCTTATATGCTCATCATCTTTGATCTTTCTTGCACTGATATTGAGCATCTTTTGTCTAAAGTCCAAAAGTCCATGCCTGCATACACACATTCAATTTGACTTCTTCAATCATAAGTCAAATTGAATATTTAATTTTGTTTAATTTTTTTCTTTTTCTTTACATTTTGTTACACATTAGGGAAGATTTGTTTTCCAGTCTTGTCATCCATTAGCCTCATCTTTTTCACATGATTATTTGTAATATATGATTAGCTTATCTAAGTTACTCTAGGATTTAATCATTTGTGGAAATTGATGTAATTATTCTTTCTTTGTTTTATTTATGTTGAAGACATTGGATTTTGTGGCATGAAATGTTTGTGACATGTTTTCCTGTGAAAGAATTATTCAATGGTGGATTTGAATATATCAATTGGAGGATGGATGGAGCATATGTTACCAATATATCAATCTGGCAGCATTCCTATTAGTTATTGAAGGTTTGGCAGTGGAGTTTATATGGTTGGTTATTTAATAGTAGAGATTCTCCTCCACAAATTCTGAGGTAGTTGTATCTAAATATACATATTTTAATCATCTTTATCTCAGGAAAATAAGAGAAAAATAATGTAATGCATTTCTGAAATTTCTGGGCAAATTCAAAGGGATTTTCCATATTTTTTGTATGTACAGTGATACGTAGAAATTTATTTCTATCAACAGAAACTTTAGATCGATAATCTGATTATATATCTGAGTTTTCTCTAGAATTTCTTATATGCAGATAAAGTTTCAGATTTTTTGTGCTCTAGTTTTGGAAATGTTGCTATTTTTCTATTATCCCTATTTGGGGATATTACAAGCTATCAATAGAAATGTTGATAGAAAGGAACAAGCTAGTCTCAGAGTACCAACAACAATGACACTAGATGGCATAATGAATTTTTATGGTAATTATCTCTGTATCAAGTTTCTAATCTATACATTATTATTTTTTTGGACATCAGGAAATGAAGAGAAATAATTTAAGGCGCAAATTAGATGATATTGATCATAATGCTGAAATTCCAGTTATAGATTATGAACATGTTCGTGAAGAACGTGTGGCCAAGAATAATGAATGTTTATCACGTCTTGGTTTGACAAACATGCAAGTTGTAAATCCACTAATTAGTATATTATTTTTTTAATACTATTTAATGAAATTTTATAGGCAAAATATTTATGTATATAAAACATGATATGATATTTTTTGTTGGTTTTATAGGAAAGAAAAAGAGTGCAGAGAAAATGAAGAGAAAACAAAAGTAGCAAATAAAGATATAGTGTTTCCAATTTGTAAAAGCCAACGCTTTTGTGATCCAACAAATTTACTTGGTGAAAAAGGTAGTTGTGATTATGCACAACCCGATATAGCACATGGTGATATGCAGCCTAATGAGAGTCATGAAGAGAGTCCACTTGCATCTGATGTACTTCAGAGTGCACCTGATGGTAGTGATTCAATAAAAGATGTGCCCAATTTTTTTAAAAGAAATAAATTGAGTCAATATTTATATAGATCTACATAGAGACATGCAAAAGAAAGGATATTAGAAGGGAGGAATCCATTCTTAGTTGAGGAATCAAGAGATGGTGAGCCCACTGGGAAAAATATTGCAAGGTGGGCCTCTGAGTTGGGTGTAAGATGTAGAGCCAATTTTGATATTTGCAAATCAAATTTTGCAGAGAAAGATCCACAACATGTGAAATATGTTATACAAAAAAATGGAAAATGGCATTGACACTAGTGGTGGACAAATCTCTAGAAAGTGTTACAAGAACAAGATGAGATTTCTAATGAACAATTTTAGATACAATTGCAAAAAAATAATCATGGAGGGAAAAGAGAGTTTAGACACCACTCTATCTCCCAAACAGTGGGAGGCATTGAAAGAAAGTATGCATTCTGAAGAATATTGGACAAAGAGAAACAAAGGCAAGAGAGCAAGAGATAATGTGAGGGCTGAATATATATTTGGCCAAGGTGAGTTGCGGGCCAAACTAAACAAATTTGGAGTAAGTGTATGGATTTTTGGTTCAATATATATTGTGTTATTTATTTCAATTTTTTATTTAACTGACTGTGTTAAAATTGACATTATGTTTTAGGTGGAAAACAATAATAGAGAAGCAGGTGCAGAAGATAATATCAACTATATGGCAGGACTAGATCCTACTAATAAGAGTAGTATGAAGTGGAAATCTAGTTCATCAATAGAGATTTCACAACCATTTGTGGAACGCCCAATAAGAACCTCTCCAAATCCTGTCAACTCAATGAAGGGTACCAGCATATAATGAGTTATTTACATACTCTCACTGAGAAAGTTTCACAATTGACTTCCTCGGTTTAGCCTATAGGTTCTATATGGAATGACCATAATTCCATAGATTCATATCAGGTAAGAGACTGTACTGATAAGTTAATTCTAGTTCGTACTAATGTATCTTTGCATTGTTGAAAGCATCATTTTGATCATCATCTTTCTGAATTTCTATATATAGAACACTATCCTTAAGCATTGATTCTCATACACAACATTTTTATATTGCATTTTCACACCATTGTTTTATGCTATTTCCTCTCTACCAAACTTTAATCAATTTTAACTGCATGGAGAACAATTTTATCAAAGCAACACAAAAGAAAAAACACCTTGATGTCAACAGAGCTGCCAATATTGACAATGATCATGATGAACCAATGGATACAAATGTGAAGCCCAATCATAGTTGTGTTGAAGTTGAGTTAATATAATACTTGCATTGTGGAAAATGATTATAGCTTTTTTATTCTTTACTTGAGTTATATTAACTTTTCATGATGATTAAACTACATGCAGAGCAATCATATGATAGAAAATCGAAAAGGAAACAACAATTTTGGTAGTGATTATGTTGATTTTGAAGAGGATGTGCATGATATTTATAGTACTAGCAGTGCTAAACTTGAGGTGAGTGCTATAAAACTTTACTTTTCGTTAATTAAGATATGATTGTTAGTTGTTAATTTAAATACTTTCAGCAATACAATTTAATTTAATTTGTTTAAATACTTTGAGTAATACTATTTAATAAGCATGTCATGTGTGCACCTGTGAGTAGGATAAGGAGGTCAATCAGTAATTTTCTTGAGGGACTCCATTACTGTTGTCACAACACCCAACGGGCTTCTTCATTAGGATCATCTCCATGGATCTAATCCACACCATACCCTATCAAAGTGCACATCAACTCCTTATGCTACCAGAGGCTCCACACCTTTGTAAACACACCAATTTCCCTCAATTAATCCACTAGATTCAACCATTAAACTTGATCTTTCGATAACCCTCACTCGGGTGCTCACTAGCCCTTAATCCCTAGTAGCCTTGTTCAGCGGGTTTTCCAAGGATAACTCAAATATTTCCCAAAACACTCAAAAACATAAATGCATTTCTAGATACCCTTTTCCCATTTCTTCAACATATCTCAGACTCAGATGCTACTCCTTTGGACCATATGTCCAATCCAGGACACTGTTGCCCTGTAATTAGCCCTCCTATTACAAAGAAACTACTAAAAAATCACTTCCCCAAACCTCTCAACCCTTAAAGAGAATTTAGACATTATCTAAATCAACACAATTTCTAGTTTATAGGAGATGTCACCTTATTTCTACACTCCAACCACCAAACCCTCCTTCCTACGTGCACTAGCCTAGGGCTTTCTCAACCAGACCTTTCCAAACACTTATAGACCCTCTCAATGGATCCAACACCATTAAATGAACATATTATGACCTTCCAAGTCACAAAAGGTGACTCTTGTTTGGGTGGAACTCTCATACCATGACTGGTCCGAGCACTAGTTACCCTTAATCAGCATTCCCACACAATCAGTGATCAATATCTTGACTCTCTTGCATATCCATGTAATCACACACCATATATTTACATATGGAACATGGATAGGATTCTCCCATAAGCCATAATAACAACACAAAGTGGGAGAGCCTTATGCAATCATTAGAACTTCAAAATAATGGTTGTTTGCACACAAAATATTGTTTAGGAACAGTCAGCAAATTTGGATTCCTTGCCTTAAAATTTCACAAAACAATGCAACATTTGCATGGAGAGGAATAAAAACTTAAACCATGACTATTTTTGGATAGTGAACTCTCCTATATGGTTTTGCAAATCCAATATTTAAAATCACTGCACAATAGGAGAGTTCACTGTCCACAAGACTATTACTGCCCTTTTACATTCAAGAACCCAATCCAAATACTCAACCAACTATAGGGATCCACACATACTCATTACAAGGTAATTTAAAATATGGAAAAACCTTTTCATATCACTTTTGATCCTTTGGATAAGGACCAAATAACACAAACACAGTATTCCATGACTGTGACTGTCTTGTCATGATAGTTTTACTATCTTGGATTCTATTATTCACCCTTTTAATTATATACACTATATTGCAACTTGCTCTAGTGGATTTTTTTAAAACCAGGTTTTCTAAATAATATTAAAAATGTAGGGAAATGCAACAGTGGGTTTGAAAGTTATTTCCCCTGTATTAAGACCTATTATTATTATCCCAGATTTGGGAAAACAGTAAGATAAACAATCATATAGGGCATCCATTTTCTCTCCATACTTCACTGTAGGTATTCTAATCAATCTTAACTAAAATTAGATACTCCCTAACATACTTTGCAATCATTTTTAGATTGAAACCAATCCATTCATTAAGAGGAAAATACACAAAAATATTAAAAATCATGACTGAAACTAAATGTTCAAGACAAAACAACTTGAATCCATATTTGAAAAATATTGTTATTCAATAAAGGAGTATATTAAAATTTATTAGTGGTGCTCCTACACTTTCTCACTCTTCAACACTTGGAAGATCTCCCTTGCAAGAAACTCTAAACATTCATGACTATCACCAAGAATGGTGAAAGTCAAAATTACATCTACTGACCCAAAACAAAAACAAAAAACTCTCTTTTTCTTTGACACCACCACCTCCCTTTTTATCCATCCTCTCCATGACTCTTTATATTCCTTTGGGTAGTTACACCAACTTTTTTCTTGACCATAAAACCTCCAAACTGACCCTTCATATTCCTATTACATCTTTTGAGCAACTTTTACAATGTTGCATTTTAAAAACTTTTAAGGAAATCAATTAATTGATTAAATGATTATGTCAATATACTTGATGTGACTTCAAATCTATTCAAATGACCTTATACAAAACCATTTGATTATTTCATGACCTTAGGCTTTGTTGATTATGTGCTCCTATACGATACTACCAAACTTGAAATTTTTCCAAGTCTCTTGAAAATGTGTATGCAATAGCTTGCAAAAACAATTGGACTATGAATTGTATCTTCAACTTTGTCTTCTTTTGTGTCTTCATTTGGGTATTTTCATCTTTTCCTTCTTGTATTCTTTCACTTCTTGATATCTTTAGTGTACCATGTCTTCAAACTGAGACTCCCATCAATAGAGTTTTTAGTGGCTTCCTTCAAGGTGCTACTCCAGACTCAAGTTCACTCCTCCATGCTGCTCCACAACCAACAACCTACGCCCCTCACCTAGGACTCCCTTCCATGCCTCTCTCCCTAGTCTATTGGAGACACATAGTAGACCATCCTCTCTAGCCTTTGATCATCTCCTATGATCCTCTTGGTAGACCTCCATGTCCACCCATCTGCAATGAGTGAATGTGCACCTACAACCATGAAACTTAAACAACAAGAATCAATTACCAAATCTCTTTCTCAGCCTAGATCTTTTGATGGTATTCCAAGTGTTAGCGATTTTTCTTACAGGTTCTTAAAATAGTGTGAATGCTTACTCTTTATATTTCCAATTTAACTATTGAGAGAGAAATCCTAGTTGATGAGGACTAGTTCCTCCTTCTACTTTGAGATCCACAGGCTTAGGAGGGTGTACCTTCAAATGATTACTGATTTTCAGTATCTGTGATAGTGGATTAGGGCTTTCACTAATTTATCTATTGTCTCTTACTGCATCAATTAATAGAATAAGATAATTATGAACAATCTAACATAGAGCTTAATAATCCAAACCATGAACATGACCATAGCACAAATCAATGAGATAAGGATTCTCATCCTTCTTCCTTTTGGAGTTCTCTAAACCTAGGAGGGTTAACCTAGTGATTCACTCTTGAAGGAATCAAAAAACTAAACTATATTCTTAATACAATTTCTTAAACATATATATTATTTATACTAAAGTGAATGATTGATTTGATTTTAATATTTGGATGATGATTAACTTTTTGCCAAACTCCAAACCAATGCCTAATCCTTGGGCAAAGAGTCAATATCAAATGTAAATCCACAATAAATAGATTAATGAAAATATATGCAATTTAGATAGAATGCCTTATAGACTATCCTTTCACTCCCAAATCCATATTATCAAATCCTAACACTAATGCTTAGCTCTCTAGGATCACCTGTAAGAATTACTCCTTCCTTGAAAGAGCTCACAAGTAACTGCACAATCACCTTGTAATTGGTATATCTAAAATGCCTTGCAAATTAAACATACAAGAGCTAGAACATAAATATAAAGAGACAACACAAGATATAGAATAGAAACTACAATGTATTTTATTAATATTGTTACTTCTTCAAATACATTCAATAGATAATAAGCACAAAACTTAGACAAAATTAAGTAGTCTGGCTTGAAATTATATGTCACCTGTCATCTCCTTACAAAAATGATACAAATGCTATATATATAGTTTAAACCACCTTGGAATCCTTAAAAACTAAGGATGCAACAATCTTCGTATGGTTTAAGACCTAACCCTAAAAGATATAAAATGACAAAAGACAATTAGACTCCAAGAGGTGGAAGGAAAAAATAGGAATACAATTAAATTTGATTTTGAAATCTCTTACTAGCTGGCACCTTTGTCTGAAAATATTCTAGATAGCCTCCAATAGTTATTGCGATATTTAGTGACCGCCATTACAGGATAACATACACTAATATTTCTAATGACTAACCTCCCTGAGCTCAAAGATCAAGTGCCAAGTATCCTTCTAATCTTCATCCAATATGTCAAGGTCAGCTGTCGCAGGCTTCTTTTTCTTGGGCTTTGTGAGAACATCCCATGTTGCAACATCTTCCTCTACATGCCAATTAAAGCTTTGAATGCTTTCCAATTATGCCTTTTTCCTCTCCCATCTAGCATCTGTTATGCTTTTGACATTTGTCACAAATTTTTTGAAGTCTATCTTGGCCTTAAATGCCTCATCCAAGGTTCTATTGAACCTTTCCATATCTAATTCAATGTTGTCAGAAATAAATGCCTCTTTACTAGGCAGTAATGAATCAAATTTATTTCTCCATATCTCCACTACTTTGATTTGATCATCCTCTGAGCTCATGGAAGGAATAAACTTATTATAATAATATCCAAACATATTTAATCTAGCCTCTATCTTATTTGCCTTTCCCTTAAAGAAGGACAAGGTTAGCCCAATTTGCTCTATTTCTTCACCTACTTGTGTAACAATTTCTGGTAGGTCTTCCCTAAGTGGTTGCAGGGCTTCTAATCTCTCAAATAAATTGGTCCTAGCTGACCAAGTCCCAAAATAGGGGTTGAATATTGAAAAAAAATTTGTTACCTCAATCTGTAAGCCAGGTAATTTGTTGTAGGCTCCATGTACTAAGTCAACTTTATCTTTTAAAATATTATTTATATGCTGCAAAATATTAAAAAAGGCTTCTAAAGCCACATTGTTATGCTCTATTTCATTTTTCTTTGTTTCCTTCTCAATCTCCCTTGCATCCTCTGTTTGTACCTCTACATCTGCAACTTTATTGGGCTCATCAAAGGTAACTTCAGGCATCTCTTCTAGTTTTGCATTCAACTCTGCAACTAACTTCTCTAGTGCATTTATCTTTATCAATCCCAATTCTCTATCTTTTACAACAAGACTTGCCTCATCATATAGTTTTTGATATCTATTTGACATCTGAACATATTTTGTTTCATTTAAATGAGAAAAGTAAGTTAGGGCCTGTGAAATCTCCAAATCCCCTGTATTGTGAACAAACTAGATGATTTTTTCCCCATCCATCTTCTCATGTATATTTATCAATGATGGATTTTTGGTCTTTGGTGCTAGAGCCCACATGACTAGGGTTTGAGATTGTGCATTATATCCACACCCTTTAATCATATCCCCTACCTGTGTCTCTATTTAAAATTTGATATCTGGTTGCCTTTTGATTTGGTCTATGATGAAGGCTGAAGCCAGGTCCCATCCCTCTACTAGTAACATGCCACTATACTTTACTAATTGTCTAGGTTCATCAGGGGTCATGTTCTCAGATTCTAGATCATATTCTTGAAGATCCTACAAGGCTTCCCCTATTATTGCTTCTCCTCCTTCCAATTGCAGATGTGTCCCCACTTGTTTTTTTTGGCCCAAATAAGAAAATCCTTGAATTCATCATCTTTCAATAATTCTTCCTGTTGTAGCTCCCTTTCATCTTGGCATAACAAGAGAGGCATCTCAACATTTTCATCAATGTCCTCTCTTTTCTTTTTTCCTTCTCTTATGACCTTTCTCAATTGATGATCATAGGCTCTTGTCCCAGTGAATAGTGCACTCATTTTATCATTTTTCCTCTTCTGTGTCCTGACATCAGAAGGCTCCCCTATTTCCACTGTTTTCTTTTTCTTTGGAGGTTCAACAACCTCCTCAGCCTCATGTCCTTGTGTCAAATCAATTATTTTTTCCTCAATCTGAGGTGGCTGATCCATTGGTGGAGGGCTGTGTATCGAGTAGCTACTATCACTGTATTCTAAGGAAGACTATTTATTAGGACCTCTATCCTTATCCTCAATTTTTTCTTCTAATTGGCTACACAGTGTACCATAGGACTCAATCATCTTATCTAATCTTTGTAGATAAGGCATACCAGGTAAATAACCCCCAAATGGGATCCCTTTCTTCTTGAGTTTCTTCTCTAAATCCATTAACTCTTGGTACTTTTTTGTCCTACTTGAAATTTCATCCTCTTCAAGGATGTTCCTGATAAGATCCTCCTCTTCATACTGCTCATGCACCTTAGTATTAGAAATAGTGGGTGTCAGGAGTCTTTTTGCACTAGATCTAAATCCCTCTGTATCCACATATCTATACAGGGCTACATTCATCCTGAAGTGGCTTAACCACCTACTCACTTAATCGATAGGCCCTCTTACCAATTGTGAAGTCAGAAACAATAAACTATTGAGGTGTGAAATTTCCTTTTTTGTTTGGAGCCAAATCCTCCTTGTTAGTCAACATGAGCTGCCATATAAACTTTATGACAACAATCCTTGGTGGTACTCTATATGGTAAGATGTGTGGTGGTTGGGAGCAACCATAAACTCTAATCAGAGTGAAATTATTGTGATAATAGAAGTTCCCCAATTGTGATCTCCATTCCACTTATCAACAAATTTGTAGGCCTCAGGAGCTGAAATACATTTATTGGTAGCCTAGTCATATTGACTCGTAAGCTGCTCAACAATGGATATACCATCCAGTTATGGAAAGTACAAAACTCATTTTCCCTAGATGTATAGTTCCACACCCTCAACCAAAGTTGCACAGGGTTGGCTTGACCATGATAGAATCTTTTTGGTCTCATATTGGGCTGGTCCATGATATTAAAATTGTAGGACAAACTTAAATGCATGAGCAAGGAATACTGTAGGAATTTAGGGCTTCCTTCCTTCTTCTAGATATCCACAAACCCTTGGTGCATTTTTTCAATTACATATTGAATGTAATCATAATCTGTGCTGACATAGGGACTTTGCAAGTCCAAAATTATCATTAGCATATCAAAGGATACTCTTTCTCTTCCACTATCAACCCCTAAAACTCTACACAGGGCATAGGAAATTTACTTCATGTAAAAGGTTAGGTCCTTGTAGAAATAGGGTGCATTGTCACTAGGAATAGGTGCTATATAGTTCCTGGTTCCTTTCAGCACATGGGCTTGAATCAATTTTGCTACAATACCAGCCTCCCTAGTATATCTAGTTGCTAAGGATTTTAGGTTTATCTTTGTTGTGCACGGGTTGTATATATTGAATGCTTTCATGAACGATGCCCTATCAAGAGTCACTAGGATTGTACCATCATCTTTCTTAATGTTCTTTGAAATTATATCATATCTACTAGCTAGTTCCAATAACAAATCTACATCCATAAACACATCAGGAACTATTAATTGTGCTAACCCTGACATCCAATGGTTTGACACAGGCATAAGAATCTCACCATTCTTATGGAAATAATTAAACAAATGATACCCTTAATAGTCAGGAGTCTTATCATCTCTAATTTAATCCATATTGTCACCAAGGTATTCATCATTTACCTTCTTTCCTTGGTTTGATCCTGGAAGGAGAGCTATGAATTCCTCTGAGTAGTTTCTCTTTCCCTTCAGGTCATCATCACCATCTCCACTCTTCCTGCTAGTTGAAGCAAAGTTGACTGCTCTGTTCATCTTGTTTGTACTAAAATAGAATAATACTGATCAAATCTCTTTCCTCACTCTGTAATTCTAGAAAACTCTGTTATCTTGAAATCATTGGCCACTTATGCAAACTTCACCTTGAAAACTGAAAAATCTGGTAAATTGGAATGAACAATAGTAATGCCTATTTGTTCAGAGAAATCAATGCACAAATCTTATTTTAAAATCATGAATCTACAATTCAGCCACTTCTATCATTACTTCTACATGCTATGATATCAATTTATCCTCCTAGCCATGGCATTTGAAACTGACAAGTGATCAATTTTGAATGAGTGCTTTTTCTATTAAAACCTTATTATATTCAAAACAGGATCAAGATCTGATATGATTGGCTCATTTATCACAACTCAGCAACTCTTAAAACATGATGTCACACTCTTTACGTTCTAATTGGATTATTACTGTAGAACATAGCGTGGGAGAAAACCTTATACTTTACCTTTCTTGTACTCTAGTTTCCTTCAGCGACTACGTGACTGTATGATCTCCTAGTCGCTAGAGTTAGCTTTAACTCAGGTTTTCTTGTGAGATTCAACACTCATCGTTCGATCAAGACTTTGATCTATGGTTATCTCTTAATCACTGATTGAATTCACTTAACTCATGTTTCCTTTTGAGACTTCACGACTAAGGCTTAAAATAACTCTTGCTTAAACCTTTGGTTTCTTTAGAGACTTCATGACTATACAAATTCAAAGTCGCTTTAAGATTTCACTAACCTTGAGTTTAAATAGAGATTATGTGACCATCGTAAGATCTTCTTTCAATCGGATGGTTCGCGTGAAATCTCACATCCAATTTGTACTTTATTCATTTGATTTGAGACTTTGCGACTACCTTTAGATCATGTTTTAATCCAACGGTTTGTGTGTAATCTCATTAGCTTTATATTTAACTACAGTTTATCTTGAGACTTCGCGACTAGAGCTATCTCTAAGTCACAGGATTAATTTCCTAACCTCAAGTTTTGCATTGAGACTTTACACAAAACTCAGATCTCTGAATGACTTAAACACATGTCCACATCTACATCATTACTTATGAATTGTTGAACTTTCTTTGACTTGTTGACTTCTATCAGCAACTTCACGCCATCCGTTAGATCTTTTCTCTTTTACGGTTTAGATCTTCTTGCTATAACTTCAACTGAGCTTTTACTTAACCTTTATCAACCATAGTTATTATTGAGACCTTGCGACTAACATAAAGCTCCTTGTCTCTTAATGAATTATTTAACTCAAGGTTTTCTTCAAGATTGAACGCCAGCCTCTAGATCTTCATTTAATCTCACGGTAGTTGCTAGATCTCTTAAACCTTTTCTTATATGAGTTTTTATCTCGCGACTAAGCGTTGGCCACAGGATCAACTTTGTATCGGAAGGAAATCACTATATCTCATATCTTTTAACTTAACCCTTTCTTTCATTAGAGATCTCACAACCAAATGCATTTAACTCATCTCTTAAACTTGGCAAACTTGTGAGACACCGCGACTGAAGAAACTTGAAGTCGCTTTATGAATTCTTAATTGAGGAGTTTGTCTCGAGACTTCACGCCCAACACTAGATTATCTTGAAAATCAACATCTATCACTAAATCTCATAAGATTTGAATTAACTCTCTTTTTTTTTTTGCGATCACGCGACTGCATAAAAACTTTAACCCATCTTTAAATTTGATATGTTTATAAGACTACGCAACTGAATGATGTCAAAGTCGCCAAAGGATTTCTTAACTTTGGGGTTTTGAATGAGACTTTCTGCGCACCACAAGATCAATATTTAGATCAATGATCAACATTAAATCTCCCTACCATTTAAAGCATGTTATTTTCTTTTGGAGATAACATGACCAAGCAATTTCATTAAGTCTCGAAGTAAAATGGAATATTCTCAAGGCTTAAAGAGACATCGCGACGTAAGATTGAAACATGAATAGATCGCATGACTTAAGTGGCTTGGGTTTTCTGAAAAGGTAACTCCAAATTAGAAGCAATTTTGAAGAACTAGGGTTTTACACAATTCTTTAAATTTTAAGGCTCAGAGACCATTATTTGCAAAGAAATTTTGATAGCTTTGGATAGGATTTTTACATTTAAAGCAGGAATCTGACTAGGAACTCAAAAACTTAAGAAAGCTTTCAAAACTGGAAATACAACCAACACCAAGTGTATGCAGTAAATTTGGCCTTGTTAATTCACCATACACTTCAACATAGTCCTTCTTCACCAGGTACACACAAGACTGAATATGAGATTATTCATCTTATCTGCCTGCATGATTCGACCTGTTGCCTTCTATCGAGACGGGGTTTTTGAAATTGCTCTCAGGACGAGAGTCTCACAACCATGGACCAATCTAGGAATGAAGGATTTATCATGATAGATGCAATACAATGCAATATTATGCTAAGAAATGAGAGATATGAGATAATCTAAGACATGATGATCAATGCAGTTAATCTAGAAATTGGAGTTATTCTATTGCAAAATGATATTATTCTATATGAAACTATGACAATATTTCAATATTCTAACAATGCATCTTTTCTTCAGAAATTTAGGGGGTTTTGAATGAAGAATGAGAGTTCTTTTATAGACTCTGAGATGATCAGAATAGAAACTTTCCTCTTTGAAATAAAACAGATAGAAAAGCCAGTTTAAAATAGAAAGCTTTATTGAAA
>MU223457.1:4714512-4725891 GCA_018584345.1 Thuja plicata | reverse complement strand
GAAAATGAGGATATTTATTTAATAATTAAATATCATTTAATTCCTTTTTCATGTGTCTTAGCTAAAGAGGGTGAATTTAATTTAATTAAAGTGCTAGGACTTTATTAATTAAATTAATTCAATCATAGGGTTTATTTAGCCAATAGATATTTCAGGAATTAAACATGATGTATGATTGATGTTGATTTAGGATTTTCTACATTTGACACTCAGGTCGAGTAGAGTCAGTTAAAACTCAGAATTGCCTAGTACAATAGGACTTTGATGTTTCAGAAGGATGACAAATGCAAAAAAATTGGTTAGAGTTGCAAGATGCCAATTTTGGGGTGTTACATTTTTCCCCTCTTTGAATTGATGTGCAAATAGCGCATTGATTCAAAGAATAGTCTGATGCTTGAAGCACAGAAGAATAGATTCAAAAATTGATGATGCAAATATTTTAGAGCCATCTCCAGAATAGAGCTTGACTCTCTGAAGTCTAGGTTAGGTTGCCAAGACGCTGATCAAATAGATATCTTTCACAAGACTTTCCCCAGAATGAGGCTCAACCTTCAGGAGTCAGGGTTAGATTGCCCCGATGCCTATCCCAAAAGATAGTAAATAGAGGTTTTAGGACTATCTCCAGAATGAAGCTTAGTCCCCCTAATATCTAGGTTAGATTGCCCAGACACTGGTCAGATTGACATCTTTCACAAGGTTATCCCCAAAATGAGGCTTAACCTTCAGGAGTCAGGGTTAGATTGCCCTGATACCTGTCCCAAAAGATGGATAAATATCTTTCACAAGGTTATCCCCAGAACGAGGCTTAACCTTCAGGAGTTAGGGTTAGATTACCCTGATACGTGTCTCAAAAGATGGATAAATATCTTTCACAAGGTTATCCCCATAATGAGGCTTAACCTTCAGGAGTCAGGGTTAGATTGCCCCGATACCTATCTCAAAAGATGGATAAATATCTTTCACAAGGTTATCCCCAAAACAAGGCTTAACCTTCAGGAGCCAGGGTTAGATTGCCCCAATACCTATCTCAAAAGATGGATAAATATCTTTCACAAGGTTATCCCTAGAACGAGGCTTAACCTTCAGGAGTCAGGGTTAGATTGCCCCGATACCTATCTCAAAAGATGGATAAATATCTTTCACAAGGTTATCCACAGAACGAGGCTTAACCTTCAAGAGTCAGGGTTAGATTGCCCCGATACCTGTCTCAAAAGATGGATAAATATCTTTCACAAGGTTATCCCCAGAATGAGGCTTAACCTTCAGGAGTCAGGGTTAGATTTCCCTGATACTTGTCTCAAAAGATGGAAAAATATCTTTCACAAGGTTATCCCCAGAATGAGGCTTAACCTTCAGGAGTTAGGGTTAGATTGCCCTTATACCTGTCCCAAAAGATGACAAGATGTAAGGAACAAAGATGCCCTTATTGATTGTGGAGTATCCAGTTTAAACCATGAGGTACAAAAAACTGAACATGCCCCAAGTGGTGAGAAATTTTGAAAATCAGATCAGTTTGATTGAAATAGATTTAATGATGTAATCATCCTGCCCCCTCGGGAGCGAAATAGAAAGATGACATGCCATATTGATGATGGAGAGAGAAAAAGTCCAGATAAATGTTGAGTCGGAGATCAAGAAGAACTCAAAATAGATTACGAAAGAATTTAGAAGAGTCAGAATCAATTCCGAGTGATTTCAAGGTCTAGTTGACCAAGGTTGAATAGAGTTGACTAGAGTTTGACCTTTGAGGAAAAAAGTCAAAGAATTTAGAAAATGATGAGATGATAAGATTCTGACAAGAAAGCGATGTCAGAAAGTCGACTGCACAAGTGTCTGATCACGTCGGTCCCAAAAATTTTAAAATATGATTTTGAGTGATATAACAATGTCAGATTTCAATTTCAATCATGAAAATGGATTCAGGAGGGTCAAATTAGGTAGTTGTGCCATTTTTGCGCAAAATGGAGCACTATGAAAAATTAGGTCAAAACCTATATAAGGACAAAAAGGGTCATTTTCAAATCATTTCAACCCTTTGACTTTGTGAACTGAGAGCTCTGAGTAGAAAACAAAATGGTGGTCCCCTATAGTAGCCATTGATTCGAGCGATCCAGGAGACACAGCTGGCCCGCTGCGTACGGACCACCTGTAAGTAGTCGATAAACCTCCCTGTAATTCAAATTTTATATATTTTTGTCAATTTTTTTCTCGTTTATTCATGTTTTTAAATTTTGGGTCACGATTCTTCGTGCAAAGTAGTTTCTTCACACACCCCATAGGGAAATCTTGTGCGAAGAAATAATTTCTTCGCGCCACTCGATGCGAACACTCACGCGGGTGGGTACCCAATGTCATATGAAAAACCCTTTTGGAAGGCATTTTCTCGCGCAAACTGGCATAAAAGGTCGTGCAAAATTGAAATATCGCATGATACGAAGAACTTCTTCACGTGAAAGATAACATCATCGCGCGAAATTATACTATTTTTCATGAGAAAAAGTGGTCAGAATCAGCATGAAATTAGTCTGCGTCACGTCCAATAGTTGTTGCGTCAGCATCGTTAACATTTGTAGGATGTCTTCAATGCTTTATTATCACATTATGCTCTAATTATTGTCGATTACTAATAGTGCTTTTTTTTTTGCATGTCTTGCAAGTTGACTTTCCTAATATTGCATTCAGGTCACATCATCCAGCTATTAGCAGGTTGATATCTCAGCTAGATGATGCAGAGACAACACACATAGCCACATTGGGACTGAGTACGTTATGTGATATACCTAAGATTCGGGTAAATCACAGATTTTTGGGAGCATTGGTTGTGTGTTTCCATTTGAAAATGAACACATTTTACTTGCCACAGGGGGAGATGACCATTACTCTCGAGGACATCTATAGGATCCTGAGGATACCATTTGTCGGGACCAGAGTTGAGTATGAGACACAGCCCAAGATGGGTACAGCAGCTTTGAGAGAGGTCTTTCAGGATGACCTCATGATGGGCAGAGTGATCCCATGGGAGGATCTGATTGGCTCGTATGGGGGGACCCACAGGTTGTCGGTGGTTCTAGCATGTTTCCTTGGGTGTTACTTGATTCCGGATCATAGACAGCACGGTCTAGAGTGTGGCTGGGGCAGGATGTTGCAGCTGATGATGGAACGACCCTGACACTATGGATGGGGCCAGTGTATGCTTGTACACATGTATCATGAGATGCATGAGGTCATCTACAAAGAGGCAAAGAGCATGGCTGCATGGGTCTTGTGTTACAGATGTGGGCTTGGGAGCATCTTCCCGTCACTAGGCTGATATGCAAGGATATGAGGCAGGCCTTCGAGCCTTATATTTTCTAATACAGAGGTATGATTACTCATCCCGCATTGGGTAAGGTTGATCAGTGGCGAGCATAGCTCGATGATCTAGTAGTAGTAGTGTGGAGGCCATGGAGGCTAACAGAGGCCTGGGACAATGTGGCCGAGCAGTTGAGCCACATGGTTTGCTAGCGTGCGATGATCGGTTGCACTATTACATTCATTAAGAGATTTTTGCAGAGGCGGGTATGGCGGCAGTTCGGTCGCCCACAGGACATCTCACAGGATTATATGGTATATTCAAGATTTGTGGATGAGGCTAGGAGGGGTTGGGGTACGCCATTAGACCAGGGTCATATGATGATTGATATTCACTCATTGGTCCCAGTGCAGTGGGATTATCTTAGGGACATATCAGATGTCGGCGTGACCGTCGAGTACAGGAAGCACTTTATCACACACCCTTTTCTAAGGTTTACAGATCTAGTGGGGATAGTGGGTAGAGGAAAAGTAGTACCACCATAGGTGGCCCAGAAGGTACAGATGCCTCCTCCACAGCAAAGGGCACAACAGGGTCCTCGACCCCAGATAGTACAGATGGACATCCCAGCCTGACACATGGGGATGGATGCAAGAGCTAGTGGCAGTGGTAGCACTAGGCAGTCCCGACGATGAACTGCAGTGCAGCTATTAGAGGAGAAGTAGGTACCTCCATAGGAGGAGGTGCAGTAGGAGGATCATCCTGCACAGGGTATAGTGTAGGAGACAATGCAAGACCCACAGCAGTGCATTCGGGAGAGGGTGAGGCAGCTCACAAGGCAGGTGGGAGATCTCACCATACAGGTAGCCGTGCACAATGCGTGACTATTGGATCGAGACCGAGAGATACAAGATCTTCAGGAGTAGGTGCGGGAGTCGTAGGAGGAGGTGCGGCATCAAACGGCATGAGCAGCATACTACTATGCCTCCTATATAGGTGCGGTTCCTGATGAGGCATCTCAGGTAGCCAGATTCTCGAGCTATGTGAGAGGATCAGAGGGAACACAGAGTGTGCCTCCTCCAAATAGGGACCCACCTCCACCTCCTCTAGGTGACGAGGGAGAGGGCCAGAGTTAGGCTGATAGACAGAGATATGAGATCATAGGATGTATCTGATGCGTTGGCATCTTTGTATTATATCACCATTTTGAGATAGATCGTACTCGAGTAGCACCATTTTTTATTTGTATCGACACATTAGATATATATATATATATATATATATATATATATATATATATATATATATATGAGCNTATATATATATATATATATATATATATATATATATATATATATATATATATATGAGCTCGTCTTTTGGTATCATCGCATATTGTATATTTCCTTTATAAGATGTTTCCTATATGCTTAGATGATGAGATGTTTAGAATGTATGCAAATTGATGAACATGTTTGAAAGATATGTATGAAATGCACATGTATGAACGTAAAGATGTATGTATGTAAATGAGAATGTAAATGTAATGTATGGATGATTATGAAATGTGAATATGAATATGTATATAGTACTAACGTCTCATGCAGGACAACAAATGCTAACCAAAATAACATGTGAAGAAACAAGAGCGAGGATCAAACACCTGTGCAGTCGTGATGAAATGTGAACGGTGAAGAAGAAGAACTCTCCAAATTATGAACCCAGAAGAATGCAATGAAGAGAACACTGAATCATTGCCACAATGCAAGTCTAGAATGAAAATGCAATCCTATGCTAGATGCAATATGAAGTTACAATTCTAGGACATGGTTGTGAGACCCATCGTTTATTTATCATCATTGAGCATTTTTTGGAACATCAAAGTCGATACAACCCTTACTAGTGCCACAATGCAACCATAAGGATATGAATATGACTTATCATCGGATAAAATGTAAGAAACGAATGTAAGCACTAGGGCACAAAAGCCAAGATGACCTAAACATTATTTACAGTTAATGTTGCAAGAGTTCACCAGTATCAAGGCATTCAAAGCCAAGATAACCATTAGTGCAATCATGTGTAAACAAACAGATCAATAATAAGAAAAAAAATAACAAACAGAGCAATAACAAGCAAGGAGATAGTACTGACCTCACCATGGCGTACAAATAATCAAGATCGAGGGATGTGAGGCTGTTCCACCTTATTGTGGGAGCTCTTATCACATACACCCTATTTATTTTACATTGCTGGATCATCGGGACTATGCCAACAAGCAGTAGACAAAAAAAATGTCAATGAAAATCCATAAGAATAGACACAATACAAAGAAATATTCAATCATAGCTCATCATGTGTCAAAGTTTTGCGAATGTGTTCATGTTTAGAGGTGTTGAAAAAACACTGTTGTGCTTGTGAGTGCATTGTGTTTGAATGTTATTGATAGATGTTTACATTTGAGATATCCGATATGTGTTAAAAAAATAGAGACATGTCCAAAGATAGTGTTAAAAAACACTGTTTATGGTGGTGTTGAAAAATACCAGTTTGTATCAGTAGATAGTTGTCCTTGAGAAGTGACAAGATTACTGACTCAGGTGTAAACCAAAGATGTGATCAAATGGGGGGCCCGTGCCCCTAAGTAATGATGACTGACTTGACATATGTTGCAAGGACAAACAAGATGTGAATTCCCCCAAGTGTATGGCACTGAATAATGACAAGTCAGGAGGGTCCACAAAGGGACTAGAATGTCACAAAAGTGACCAAAAGATATGTACAAACTAAAGCATAGAATCATCAAGACTGAGTATCAATAGATAGAGTGTGTGAGGATAACTCCAACTGTAACAAATGTGATCAATCTCTATCAAATAGTGATAGTAGGTAGACATAGTGAGAACCACTAGTGACTGATGCAAGAGAGATGCTCAAATGAAGTGATCGTAGTATAAGATAGACATCAGTAGGCAGACGCAGTGAGAACCACTGGTGACTGATGTGAAGAAGATCCTTAAAAGATAATAGGACAGTGCCCCCTAGATCAGGAGGGTTTCCCTAAGAGTATGACCAGTTTCAATCCATGTAAGTTGGTGTCTTAACGGGAACTGAAAGCAAATGAAAGCAGGAAAGCAGCAATGCAGGAAAGCAAATGCATAAAGCAAAGGGGTGTTGCGATAGATATATCATTGTGGAACAAGAGGCGCCTGTTTACTAGGTTTTCACCTTCTTGGCAGGAATTCTTTTTTTTGCTACCATGATGCCTATTTGCCAGCTTTTCATCAATGGCACTTTTTTTCTTTTTCTCTTTTTTTGTATTTTTCAATTTTTTAATTTTTTTGTATTTTTAGAATATATGATTTTTTTGGAGATACATCAAAGCGCCTATCGCTAGGTTTTCACTAAGATGATCATTCTTTTAGGACTTTTTTTAGATTTTTAAAATTTTTTCAGGACTTTAGTATATACATGAGCATACTGAAGATGTCTCAGCTGTAGAACCACTTCAGATGAAGAGCGTTGATGGGCTCTTTGAGTTGTTCTCCTTCAGTAGTAGATATTTGATAGGTACTAGACCCAAACACTGTAGTAAAAATATATGGACTGAGCCAATTAGGTTCAAACTTGCCTTTTTGGACCCGATGTTGTTGATTCTTAGGGTTCTCCCTCAGAACAAGGTCACCCACTTGAAAATCTCTTGGTCTGACCTTCTTGTTATAGCTTTTAGACATCCTCTTTTGGTATGCTCTCAGGTGATCGAATGCCACTTGGCGATGTTCATCAAGTAATTCTAGCTCTTGTAGCCAAGCTATTCTAGTATCTTCATCAGTAATGAGGCCCATAGGTAGCACAACATCTTCTCCATAAACCAATGCATAGGGAGTATCCCCTACTGGTGTTCTTATACTTGTCCTGTATGCCCAAAGAGTTAGATTGATCTAGAGATGCCAATCTCGTCCAGACTTATGTACTGTGCAATGTAGGATCTTAAGGATTATTTTGTTGGAAGCTTCCACCTATCCATTACCCTGAGGGTAATAGATGGAAGACCAGTGTTGAGTAATTTTGAACTTAGAGCATAGCTTTGTCAAATCTTTGTTTTTAAATTGTCCCCCATTATCTATGATAATCGCTAAGGGTACACCATGCCTACAAATGATGTAATTGAGAATAAACATTGCTACTATTTTGCCACTAGAAACGGTGAGAGGGACTGCCTCCACCCACTTAGTAAAATAATCCATAGCTGTAATGATAAACTTATGTCTATTGGAGGACGAGGGGTAGATCTGACCCACCAAATCAAAGGCCCATTGCTAAAATGGCTAAAAAATAATGAATGGAATCAGCTCCTTGGCTGGAGCGTGAATCAGGTTTCCATGTAATTGACATTGTTTGCAGGACTTAGCAAACTGTGTTGCTTCTTTTTCCATGTCTGGCCAGTAGTAACCAGCTCTAATAAGTTTGCGGGCTAATGCTAGGCTATTAGAGTGTGAACCATAGATGCCTTCATGCACCTCTACTAACGCTTGTTTGGATTCATCAAGTTCTAAACACCTAAGGAGGGTACCATCTAGACCACATCTATACAAGTCATTAGAAATGATGATAAACCATGAAGCACTACGGATTAGGTGATGTTTCTCATTCCAAGAGTAAGTGTCTGGAATAATCTGGTCACGTAGGTAGGAGAAGATGTGATGGTAGCGGGATGAGTCATGTCCTATGACAGAACATATCATCCGGGATTCAGGGGAGTCATAGGTTGGGTAGCATAACGTCTCCACCAGGAATTCATGTCTAAAATTGTTTTCAGGCATTTGCAGCATAGAGGCAAGAGTAGCCATGGCATCTACTCCTTTATTATCTGCCCTCAGAACCTGTTGAAATGTGATGTGAGTAAAGTATTGTTTAAGATCATCAACCAATCATTTATAAGGTACCAACTTTTCATCCCTTGTCTGATAGATATTGTTAACCTGATTAATGACCAACTGGGAATCTCCAAGAACATTTAGTTCATCCATGTGCCACTCAAGGGTGATCTTCATACCGTTGATGAGGGCTTCATACTCAGTAATGTTATTCGTATAAGGAAACAACATTTTGTATGCTTTTGGTAATGAGTACTATTGAGGTGTAATGAACAGTATCCCAGCACCTGACCCTTGTTGGGTAAATGAACCATCAAAAAACATAGTCCATGAGCGATGTGTAAGAAGCAATATGGACTCATCTGGAAATTCAATGTGCAATGGATGATGATCAACTAGAGGTGCTTCCGCCAACTAATATTCTATTTCTTGGGCCTTAATGGCTTTCCTTTCAACATATTCAATATCAAATTCATTGAGAAGTAGGACCCATTTAGCTAGTCTACCTATGAGGGTATCTTTGCTGAGTAAATATTTTAGAGGGTCAATTTTAGCAATTAGACGTGTAGTATGAGCCAGCATATAGTGTCACAATTTTTGTGAAGCAAACATCACTGCAAGGCAAGCCTTCTCTATAGAAAAATATTTCATTTCATAGGAGACCAAAGTTCTACTAATGTAATAGATAGCCCTTTCTTTCTTGTGTTGATCTTCTTGAGCCAATAGGATACCCAATGATGTATCTGTAGTAGTTATGTAAAGTATAAGTGGCTTCCCATGAATGGGCAGCATCAATATTGGTGGGTTCGCAAGATACTGCTTGATTTGTGTGAACCCATCATCACATTCTTTATTCCACTGATAAGCCACACCCTTGTGCAAATTTTTGGTAAATGGTTGTGACTTGTCTGCCAATTGAGAGATAAAATGCCGAATAGACTACAGTCGGCCTTGAAGTCCTCTCATTTGTTTGATATTTTTTAGTGGTGTAATTTCCATAATAGCTTGTAATTTTGCAAGATCTACTTCAATAACTTTGGCAGAGATAATATAGCCAAGTAACTTACCAGATGTTACGCCAAATGTGCATTTCTTAGGATTGAGCCTTAGACTGAATTGTTCCATATGATCTAGTATAGGACCTAGATCAGCAAGATGTTTCCTTTGGTGCGTGCTTTTACCCAAAGTGTCATCCACATAATATTCCATAGTTTTATGCATCATGTCATGAAATATGGTGGTAACCACTCTCTGATATGTAGCACCAACATTTTTGAGTCCAAAGGGCATGACATTCCAACAGAAGGTGCCCTAGGCACATGTGAAAGCTATTTTCTCTTGGTCCTCTGGTACAATTTTTATCTAGTTGTAACCAGAGAAACCATCCATTAATGAGTACATCTCATACCCAGCTGTCATATCTATGATCATGTCAATATTAGGCAATGGGAAATCATCCTTAGGACATGCCAAATTCAAGTCTATGAAGTCTATGTATACTCTTATATATTTATCATGTTTCGATACTAGAACAATATTAGAGATCCATTCTACATAATCAATTACTCTGATAAACACTGCCTTAAGCAATTTCTCTAATTTAGCTTTGACAAGTAGGGCTACATGTGGATGCATTTTGCGAAGCTTCTGCTTGATGGGCTTAACACCTGGTGCAATGGATAGATGATGCATGATGAGATTAGGGTCTAATCTAGGCATATCTAAATATTTCCATGCAAAGTTAATCTTTTTGTTTCTGAAGAATGTAGTGAATTCCTCTCTTTCTGCCTCTGATAGTGATTATGCCAAGTGAATAATCTGAGGTCCTGCCTCTATAGCCAAGTTGATAGGTTGAGTTGGTTCAATAAGAATAGATGATCTTTCCTAAAAATGACTTGGAAGTGCATCAAGTATCTCATCCTTGGGCACCTCAGAGAGGTTTTCACCTTTGGATACATCTTTTATTTTGACTATTTTAGGCTCTGATACTGCCACAACGTGGTTTTCACCATCAAAGCGCTTATTTTTTCTTCTTTTTATTTTATTAATAAGATAATTGATGTCAGCCTCAGTCATGTTGACACTTGCTTCGCTGGTAGGAGACATTACAGGTTCGACAGTGTGTAGGTAACAGGCAAGAGCATAATCATTCTAGAACATAAGGACTTCATTAGATGGGGACGTAGAGTTCCAGTCTATAAGCTCAGGATGGCGAAGTGAAAGAGGAGTGACGGGTTCAAGTGCGTTCATGGTATAATCATCAAAGGCATGGACAAGCAAGTCGAGACCCAAAGCGATCTCATCCAAAGGTATAGTCAAATTCCTTTGATTCCTAACGACCGTAGTAGATGACATGTTAACACCTAGGGAATCAGACTCATGTGACCCTACACTAGACCGTTCACCTACTTTGAGAAGGTTTTCATATGCATTTGTTGTATCTATATCTCTGTCAGAAGTGACATATGACAAGCTGTCGAACTCATATTCATGGGAGTCCATTTCATCATTAGGTCTCACGTCAAGAACGTGAGTAAAATCAACTCTTTGTCCCCAGTTGGGATGAGTTCTACCTAGAACCTCTGCTATGGTCAGATGAGCACCTATTCACCTATGTACCTCAGTAGTGTTTGTATCATCACTTGCCTCTTGTGTAAGGAGAAGTGATTGGAATTCCTGATCAAATTGTTCTTGAAAGTGTAGTGGTATGTGTACATTACTATGATGATCAGGACCTAGAGGATACATTTCTTTCCATTCTTCATAAGTTAATGGAGCAATGGAAGTGGCAGTATCAGAATCATTGTCAGTGTCTACTATACTGACATGTGGTGCAAAGTTATCTGGCTCAACAAAGAATGTTGTCAGGTCTGGTGGAATAGGATAAGCAAAAGTATCATCATCGGAGCTATCTTCAGGTTCTGCAATTGTAGTTGTTTCTTCAGGTGTTGGTTTCTTATCTTCTCGAGGTACAAACTTGTTTATTCCCAATTGGAATGTGTGTTTCTAGAAGCCTATACCTATAGAGTCGCGTGTTCTATGACCAATAGCTTCAAGTGGTGCAATCAATCCCTTATGATTCACACCTATGGGACCATCCCCTGTATAGCCAAAATGTTGCATAATAGATAAACCTTTACCATATTGTTCAAGTTTTATGTCATAAGGAGGAGTATTTTCAGAATTGTCTTCTCCTTTATAGATCCAAGC
>MU223457.1:4660488-4681475 GCA_018584345.1 Thuja plicata | reverse complement strand
GCTAGTTTATTGTTTCTATTTCATCTTTTAGAGCTAGATTGCATGTTTTATCATCTTTTAGCTTGTTTTTAATCTAAAATCCTTCATGCTAGGTTGTATTCGTCACTGATTTGTAGCATATTCTGAGAGTTGATATGTTACTAATTACACTCCTCCTAGTTAGCAGGCAATAGGTCGATATTAGTGGTTTTGCACATTTTATCTAACCTTTAAAGCTAATGCAATGACTTATTGAGTGTTTGTGTCTTTTTCGACAGGTACCCATTTACACACACATACTTAGTAGGATTTTAGTTCGAAACATGAGATGCTTGATATGCTATTTGTTGTGATGAGTAATGTCTTTCTCATTGGTACTGATCGTGTGTTTTACAGATAGATAACCTTAAGCAGATCAAATGTAGTTGATCACTTTAGCAAAGGATTGGAAGATTAGAGGAATAGATCCCTTTGTATGTTTTGTTATAAATCTATCATGCAAGCCTAGGAATGCAAATTCAACCTACGACACATGTAGTCAAGCCACTGATTCTGGTAGTCTATATTTTCATCATCAGGCATTTGGGACATCAGAGCCAATACAACCCTTACTGGTGCCACTATGACCATAAGAATATGAATATGAATTTCATTGGATAAAATATGGGAGACAACATAAGAATATAGGTATAGGAACCAAGATGACCTGAACATTGTCTCTAGTTAATATTGCAAGGATACACCAGTGTTGAGGTATTCAGAGCCAAGATAATTATGAGTGCATTCTTATGTAAACATGCAAAATAAAAATCAAGGAGATAGTTCCAACCTCACCTTAGCATGCAAGGAATTAGGATCAAGGGATGTGAGGCTTATACACCTAAATATGGAAGCTCTTACCACATACACCCTACTTGCTTAATGCAAGGATCATTGGGACCACAGCAACAATCATAAATCAAAGAAAATAGTATGAAATTCATTGACAACAAACAAAAAGAAAGAAAAAAAGATCATCAAACATTCATTCTGTGGAAGTTGTTGATGCGGGTGTTGAGAAACATCATTGTGTTGGTTTGTTGTTATTGTGCAAAGTTTAATTTTTTTGTCTGATGTGTGTTGAAAAACACAATTTTTTATGAAAGAGAGTGTTGATAAACATTGTTTGATTAAGGTGTTGAGAAACACCAGTGTGTCAGTGGAAAACTATCTTGGTGGCTAGAAGACCATGATAGAAAAGGAGGATCAGGACGAATGAAAAGGAATGCAGATTTGAGAGCCAAGAGATGGCCCTAAGACTCAAGAATTTGATTGGCTCCAAACTTAAGATGTCAACTTTACTATTTGTGCAAGATCAAGATAGTTAAGTGATGTGTTGATAGATGGAGTGCTGATTACAAGTGATGCATATTTGTCAGGTTTTCACCACTTGGAAAAATTTCTATTTTGTCTACGGAGGCACTTGTTTCCAGGTTTTCACCAAGGTACTTTTCTTGATTTTTCATTTTTTTTTTATCTTTTCTTTTTCTTTCTTTCTTTTTTAATTTTTTGGTCGATCCATAAAGGTGCCTGTTTACCAGTTTTTCAACAGTATGATCATTTTTCAAGACTTTTTTCCAAATGTTTTTAACTTTTTCTTCTTTTTTGTTGTTTTTAATATTTTTTAGGATCATTTTCTTTGTACAAGTACTTCTCAGAATGTCTAGCTGAAGAATTTCTTCAAGTGGAGCGTGTTGATGGGATTAGTAAAAGTTTTCCATTCTAGAGTTGACAGTTGATAGGCTCTAGAGCCAAATGTTGCAGTGATCACAAATGGAGCCAGCCAGTTGGGTTTAAAATTCCCCTTTTGTTCACCATGATGCTGAGTTTTTGGACTTTTTTTAAGTACAAGGTCTCCAACCTGAAATTCTATGTGTCTTACCTTCTTATTGTAACCTCTAGACATCCTTTTCTAGTAGACCCTTAGATGGTCAAATTCTTCTCTTATGCATTCATCAAGTAGCTCAAGTTCCTAGATTCTCAAAATCCTATAGTCTTCATTAGTGATGATTCCATGCAAAGAGACTCAGAGTGAGGGTATTTCTACCTCAATGGGAAGTATAGATTCTGTGCCATATACCAAGGAGAATGAAATTTCCCCTATAGGTGTGTTGATGTTGGTTCAATAATCCCATAAGGCTAGGTTGAGTTGAAGATTCCAGTATTTTCCTGACTTACTAACTGTCCTTTGCAAGATTTTCAAGATATTCTTATTAGAGGCCCCAGCCTGTCCGTTCCCTTGAGGATAGTAAATAGAGGAACAATATTGAGTAATTTTGAAATTTTCAGATAATTTGTCCATATCCTTGTTTTTAAACTTTCCTCCATTATCTGTGATGATAGAGGAGGGTATCTCATATTTGCAGATGATATAGTTCAAGATGAACATGGATACTTTCTTTCCAGGTTCTTTAATGAGAGGGACTACTTCAACCCACTTTATAAAGTATTAAGTTGTAGTGATAATGAACTTATGTCCGCCTGAGGAAGAGGGATATATTTTCCCTATGAGATCAAAGGCCCATTTCTAAAATGGCCAGTGGGTGATGAAACGTAACAGCTCATGTGTGGGAGCATGAATTAGGTTACCATGAGTTTGACATTTCTTGCAAGTTTTCAAAAATTGAATAGCATCTTTTTCCAAGGCGGGCCAATAGTAGCCTACCCATAGGAATTTTTTAGCTAATGAGAGACCATTTGAGTGAGACCCAAAAATATCTTTGTGGACTTCCTTTAGTGCATGTTCAGACTCGTTGCATTCTAGACACCTAAGGAGAGTATCACCAAGACCTCTTCTATACAAGTCATTAGCCATGATCAAGTAATGTGAGGCGTTCCTTATAAGTTTTATTTTTTCATTTTTGGATAAGTCAGGAGGGATAATCCAGTCATAAAGATAGGAGTAGATTTGGCTATAGTAGGAAGGTTCACTTCCCATGATTGAGTAGATAATCTAGGATTTAGGAGATTCATACGCAGGGAAAATAAGTTCTTTGACTAGGAATTTATAGCGAAACTGATGTTCTTCCAATTATAACATCGAGGCTAAAGTATCCATAGCATCAAAAGCTCTATTTATTTCCCTTGGCACTTGTTGGAAGGTAATCAACATAAAATACTTCTTGAGGTTGTCAATCATCCTTTTGTATGGCATGAGATTCTCATCTTTTGTTTGATATTGATCATTGACCTAGTTAATTACTAGTTGAGAATCACCATAAATGTGCAATTCTGTAATATTACACTCAATGGCCATCTTTAACCTATTTTTCAAAACTTCATATTCAAAAATGTTATTGGTGCAAGGGAACATCATTTTATATACTTTAGGAATCTTATATCCTAGAGGTATAATAAAAATTACTCTAGCACCAGACCCTTGTCGTGTGAAAGATCTGTCAAAGAAAATCTTCCATACATGCTCTATAAGGTGTAGGATAGCTTCATCAAGAAATTCTATAAGCAGTGGTTGATTTTCTATGAGAGGAGCATCTTTCAGGTGATCGGGGATAACTTATCCCTTAATAGCCTTCCTATCGACATATTCAATATCAAACTCACTAAGGATCATTACCCATTTTTTCATATGTCCTGTGAGAGTTGCCTTGTTCAATAAATACTTTAGAGGGTTAATTTTAGCAATTATCTTGATAGAATGTGCTAGCATGTAGTGTCTAAGATTTTGAGAAGAAAATACCACAACTAGACAATCTTTTTCAAAAATAGTGTAATTATGCTCATATGAAACCATGGTTCTACTTATGTAATATATGACTCTTTCTTCCTATTTCATCATGTTGTGCTAGAAATTGTCCCAGTGATGTGTCTATAGCTGTAATGTAGAGAAGGAGATATTCCAACTTGACTTGTTGAAAATGTTTCTCACACCCTTCATCCCATTTGAATGTAATTCCTTTATTCAATATCCTTGTGAAAGGTTGTGCCTTATCTGCAAGTTGTGAGATAAACCATCTAATAGATTGTAGCTTTCCTTGCAAAGTCCCGACTTGACTGATATTGTGAGGTGGTTGTATTTCCATGATTGTTTCTACCTTTTCAGGGTCAACCTCAATTCCTTTAGTTGAGACAATGTATCCGAGAAACTTACTAGAGTTCACACCGAAAGCATACTTTTTAGGGTTTAGCCTGAGCTTCAACTATTTCATTCAGTCAAGAATATTTTCCAAATCAGCCAGGTTAGTAGTTCTTTTTTATGATTTTGCCAAGGTGTCATCTACATTGTCTTCCATATTTTTGTGCATCATGTCATGAAATATGGTAGTCATATCTTTTTGGTATGTTTGCCCAGCATTCTTGAGACTGAAAGGCATGACATTCCAGCATAAAGTACCCCACGCACATGTGAAAGCAATTTTCTCTTGGTCCTCGGGAGCTATCCTTATTTGGTTGTAACCTAAAAATCCATCTATCAAGGAATACATCTCATAGCCAGCTATGAGGTCCACTATCATGTCAATATTTGGTAATGGAAATTCATCCTTGGGACAAGATTTGTTCAATCTCTGAAGTCTGTGCAAACCCAAATTGATTTATCATGCTTAGTTACAGGTATAATGTTGGAGATCCAATCGGCATATGCTATAGCACAAATGAACTCAGCTTTCAACATTTTTTCTAATTTAGCCTTAACAAGAAGTGCCACATGAGGATGCATCTTTTGAAGCTTTCACTCTACTGGTTTGAATCCTGGAGCCATCACTAGGTGATGCATGATCAAATTTGTGTCGATTCCAGGCATGTCTGAGTAGGACCAAGAAAAGTTGATTTTCTTGCTCATGAAGAACTGGATTAATTCTTGTCTCTCTTGTTCATATAGAGATTATGCCAGGTAGATCAACTAAGGTGCTTATGTTCTTCCTAGATTAACTAGTTGTATCAATTCTATTAACATTGAGGATCGTTCTTGAAAGTGATTAGGAAGGAGATCAAGTTTCCCATCCTCCAACACCTCAGATAGGTTTTCACCATTGGATACACTGTTTTTTTTTACAATTTTTGGTTTTGATACTCCTACAAGGTGGTTTTCACCATCAGACCTCTTTTTTCCCTTTTAAGATGATAAATTTGATGTCCCCCTCTATCATTTTCATGCTCGTTGAACTAGTGGAAGAGGTGAAGGGATCAATAGCATTTAAATAGAAAGCCAAGGTGTAGTCATTAGGTGTGGAAATCAGGTTCAAGGGTTCTATTGGGTTCCATTAAATCAACTCAAGGTTGACAAGAGGAAAAGATTCAATGGGTTCCAAGGATAGAACTGAGCTATTAAGATCAAGGTTCTCAACAGGTAAGAGAAGATCTATTATGACACCCTCTGAAGGACTACCTAGACCATAATTTGTCCTAGTAGCACTAGAAGAGTCGTTGTTAGTATTATGCAAGTTTGACCCAACCAACCTAGCATTATCATTCTGACTTGCTTTGCGAGAAGCCACCCATTCCAAAAGAGTACTCAGTGGTATGATTTCAACTATTGAGGACTGGAGGCATGAATGAGGGGTCAGACCAATATCAAAAAGGCTCCAAGTTGTTCCATCTTCTTCCTCAGAGTTCCAAAGTGTTGAAGGAAGAGTATTTCTACTATTATCTCCAAAGTTCCAATTTATATTAGGAGGAATGGGAGGTTTATCATCATCTTCATAATTTGAGTCAGATTCTTCTTTAGAATCTTGAGTGGTGTAAAAACTTTCTCCTGGCTTGAATTGAGGAGCATGCTTATGGATGACATCAATTTCAATATCAATGGTAGCATCAGACAAAGAATCTCACTCGTACTCATAAGGGTTTATTTAGACATAATAGGATAGGTCTAGCACATGGGGAGGAGCCATAGTTTTCCCCTTGTTAGGATTTGATTCCTCGAAAGCATTTCCTGCATTGCCCCCATATTCATATTTAATGTGACTATGGTCAAGTATTTTCAAATATCAAGAGAGTGTTGCTGAGGAAGCTGTATTTTCATTGGAGTTATTGACATTTCCATCTTGTTTAATATCACCATTTCATGCTGGAGTTGGAGCCTCCTCAAGAGCATGCACTCAGTCATTTGAGAAATGGGAGAGATCTAGTATGGTGGAGACAAGAACAAGTTTCCCCCAGTTTGGATGTCTGATTTCAGTTTCTGCCCCTTGATCTAAATCAATCTCTCTCATAGGTAGGTCATCTTATTGGGAGTGATTTGTTGTCTCTTTTTCAGTCATTTGAGTCTCTTCTTGTATCAAAGGAGATGAGGATTAAATTGGTTGAAAGCGATCTCTAGAGTGATTGTCGAATGACTATGGGATATATGGTCCCCCTTCATATCCCAGATCTTAAATGTGAAGCATCCTTTCAAAAGAATATGGGGGGATTTATATTTCCTCTTCACTCTCATCCTTAGATATGTCCATACAAGAACTAGTAGGGATGTTGCTAGTTGAAGGATGGAACCTCTGTCCATAGTATCCTAATCTTGTTTTATCCATGGGACTATGGAACTCAGTATGTATAGGTTCTACCAATCCTTTGTTTTTCCCAGGGGTCCTTTTCCTTTATAACCCATTTGTTTAGCAATTTGATGACCTTTGCCATATTTCTCTACATAGATCTCAACATGATTGACTTCTTGATCTTGGTCTTCGCCTTTATAAAGTCATGCCAAGATGAATTTTTCCTCATTTTCTTCAAAGAGAGGGACACGATCCTTGACCATGTCAGTCCCTTCACGTGTTTCTAGTTTCTGACCACTTGATGGTTTAAATGATGACGATGGGCTTCTGTAAGTCCTAGGAGACGTAGGGAGTTGAGTCATGGATAATTGGTAGTCCCCCATTCTTGTGGTAAAAATTTGCAATTTTTCTCCAAAACTCTTCATAAGTATTATGTGAGAATTCTTAGATGTTGGTCCATGGGTTGCTTCCTTGTTATGAGGGACCATGCTTTATGCCTGCTTCAAGGTATTAAAAGAGTAGGTGTTGTCATCTGAGATAGATATCTCCACCCCATTGTGCATGAACTTCACACATTGGTGGTATGTGGAAGGAATTTCTTGCATGTCATGAATCCAAGGCCTTCCTAGCAGAATATTATATGCCAAAGGTAAATCTAACACTTTACACGACATCTCATTCGACCAGCCCCACTCTGATGGGTAGAAATACTAGTCCTTTTGACGATCTTTCCTCCTCATTGTATTCCTTTATACTATTTTTCCTTCTGGGATCAATATTAGCATGTTCGGAGAAATCTAGTGTTGTCACAAGCTTGAGAGTATAAATGTTCAAGCTAACACCTCCATCTATCAAAACATGTTTGACTCTATGTTTGTGAATTAAGACCTAGACATGTAGAGGTTGATTATGTGGGTGACTAAGTGATTTTTCATCCTCTTCTAAGAAGGATAGGTAATGTGGGGAAGTTAGATGATTTAACATGGTTTGGAACCAGCTAACATCAAGATCCTTGGGTACATTTGTCTCCAAAATCGCAGTCTCAAGAATTTTCTTGTGTGATGGTGACAGCTTGAGCAATTCTAGAATGGATATCTAAGCAGGAGTGCATTGTAACTGATCTACCAGGTTGTATTTTATAGAAAGGAGTGATATAGAATCTTTTTTTGACAACAAGGGTTTGTTTATTGGTGCAACATTTTGTTTGGGTGCAGATGCTACCCCCTTAAGAGTAACCTTAGATTGATTGCGAGTAACCACGTTTGTAGATTTGGCTTCCTTCTTTGACAATAATGACATTGATTGATCGATCAGAGGGTTCAAGCATGTGAATCACATTGTCAGTGTTTATGTAGGTATGGTTCACCATAGCTCCTTGAGTTCTTGAAGATTCTCCTTTCTCATAGGAGGGTAAAGGTTGTTTGAAAGCCTTATGGTCATTGTTCTATTTATGGGTACTGACTGTAATGGTCTTATTTTCAATCAGATCTTGTATCAAGTGTTTCATCTTCATACACTCATTTGTCAAATGCCCTTTTCTCTTGTGAAATTCACACTAGTGGTTATCAGTCCACCACTTTGGCTTAAATTCAGGTTCCCAAGGTTTCAAATTAGGTATTGTGATGATCTTATGGGAAAGAAATATCTCTAATGCATCCTCAAAAGGCTCTCTAAGGGGAGTAAAAATTTTCTTAGGTCGTGGCATCTAGGGCACTTTATCTTTCTGAGATTCTTGGTTCTTCTTAGAATAATTGGTAGTAGTTGCGTTGAGCTTAGCATCCTGAATGCTACTAGTGAGATTGAACACTAGCTCCTTAGGTTTGTATTTGGGTGATTCAACCACGCCATCATTGACCACATTACGGTTCTTATTCCAATATTTTCTATTATCTTTGTTGTTATCATTGCTAGAAGATTTAGCATCTTTGTTCAAGGTGATTTCTCCTTTCTTCACACGAGCATCTTCGATCCTAATAGTGTTGTTGAATAAGTCATTGAAAGAGGTGTAATTTTGCATTTGTATTGCATAGTTCATCTCGGGAACTAGGTTGTTAATGAAGATGTCAATATTTTTTCAATTTAGGTGTTTGTCTAAGATATCTCACTAATATTTTTCTCCATCTCTAAAGAAATTTAACAAATGGTTCACCAGCGTGCTGCTTAGTATTGCATAGATTCAACATTGTGACCGTGTGTAGGATGTTATAAGAATAGTGTTGGATAAATTTATGCACAAGCTCATCAAATGTTTGAATAACAGTCATGAGATTCATAAACCATTCCAAGGCTTGGCCAATGAGGATTTGCATGAATAATCTCATCAAATATGTCCTTTCATGCATGAACTCCATACTAAGAGCACATAATTCTCTTACAAAATCTTGAGGATCACCTTCCCCATTGTATTTTTTGTATTTAGGAATTTCAACCTTTTGGGGAAATGAAGGCATGTGCAAGTTTTTAGCGAATAGGAAGGGACATATAGAATCCAATGAGTATTTTCTATGAGTTTTTTCTTTTTCTTACTTTAGTTGCCTTAATTTTCATCTCATGTCTTGCAGTTGTTGGTTGAGAATGTTGATGGGGCACTCCCCTTTTTTTATGAGTCCTTCAATGTCAAATTCAGGTGGAAGTTTGACACTTGTTGATGCAAGATGCATAAAATGCTTGTCCTTGTCCAATTGCATGAGAGTGTGCATCATCTTTTGAAAGTGTTTGTCTTTTTGACACTTTAGAATCTCTTCAAAAGTGGGCTCTCCTATGGAGGAAGAGACACTAGTATATTGACTCAGTTGGTCATGTTGAGACCCCCACTCGTAAGCCGACATTGTTGATATGTTGTGTGCAACCAAGTTGGATTGATCAAACAAGGGCACTATCTACTATGGAAATGAAGTTTCCTTTTGCAGGATTTCATAAGTTGTTTTGGGTTTTTGACAAGAAGGTGGTCCTTGAGCAAGGTCATCGACAAATTTTCCCTTGGAATCGAGATTGATTTTTTGACTTCTCATTTAGAACATGAAAGACAATCGTAGTTACAATTCCAAAATGACTAGGCTGATGATATTAATGCCAAAGGTGTATGAATGATAGTTTTTCCAATATCTTGAGAAAAGAAGATGAAAATATTTTCTGAACAAGGTATAAGGTATCACACTATGAGGTCTAAATACCTGCTAGACGACACTTGTGACTAAGTTTATTTGCAATGGGTTGTTGATGAAAAAGTGTAGGACAAGCGAGATCATATGAGAAATTAAGATGAGAGATATTGGGTGAGCTAAGTCATGTAGTTAAGACAGTTTTCCACTTGTTTTGTTTGTTCAAATGTCAAGCTCGGACGAGGTGTTATGTTGTCAATAATGTTGTTATTGTTGTTGTTGATAGTGTCAAGTTTCAAGTGGTTCAAGAAAACCAAACACAGATAGGAGATAATCAAGTACATTCTAGCCCTAGAGTCAAATTGGCTTAGTATCAAAATATATGCCCACATTTGATATTTATTGGCTTTTTCCAAGACTATGCACATTGTGGGTTTTGAAAAGAGACTCAATGCTTGAATTGCATAGGCTCCCTCATGCCACATTCATGCTTTAGAAAATCCTTGGGAATACATATGGTGAGTGTAAAATCTTCAGGTGATCTGGGTAATCCACTAGGATCAATCCTTGGACAAAGAATATGATACTTTCAGAGGTGAATCAGGTAGCCTCTATCTAAAAGTGTCTAGTAAGGACATCCGTTCATGACTATCCCTTGTGTTTTTGTAAGAGAAATTAAGGAATTTATCCCTACAAGCACCCAAAATGTATAGTCTCGCAAGAAATATTGATACCTCTCATCCCTACACAAGTTTAATGTATTCCCCTTGCAAGTCTTGTAAACAATATTGAGACCAAAAATAGCCCTACAAGCGCCTAGTGAAATGTATAGAAAATAGTCATGTATTCCCTCTCTTAGGAATAGGAAATATCCATGTCTTCTCTCTCTTTGGACTGAAGGAATAATTTGATTATAGTGGGGTAGAGTAGCTGGGTTTGCTTGTTCCCCACTTGGGTCGTTCCCAAAAGATTGCTCTCTTGGCAGACCCTCTAAAGGTAAATGCAAGAAAAGTAAATGTATAGCTAATGAAGGTCAAGATTTCTGATTTTCCACAAGGGAAAATAGCATACTCTCCTACTCTACAGTGTCTCCCAAACACATCAAACATATGTTCATTTACCCAAAATAAAAGTGTTATTTTCTCAAGCTTAATCAAACACGTTTGGGTTTCTGATTCTCTCAAAGAGAGAAGAGCATAATCCCCTAATGGCTAACTTCACACAAAAAAACAATACCCTAGTTAAACTATGTCATTCTAAGAAAGCACACAATTTGATTGGTTGATGAAATCAAGGCAACCTGCAAGCACAAGCATTAGTAATTTCCACAACTTTCTTTCTTTCAAGAGGCATCCTAAAAGCACAAAACATTAGTAATCACAAAGCAAAGGTGTTCTAGTGAGGCTTTGACAAGTGGATCTTCCCCAAAACATCCTACAAAAACTAGTTAGGCTGCAAAAATAGAGAGAAAAAAGATCACACAAGATATGCCAAGAGTTAGAAAATCAAAATCAGCTCAAGAAGACCCTTAAAATTTCTCTTTGGTCCTGAAATGACAAACCACAGAGACCAGCCTATTACTGAAATTCATACGGAAAATAGTATGTTCTCATATGACAAAACATACATCAATCAAGACCCGTACAAGAAATGTAATAGGCCCAAACGACAAAGTAAATGTAAAGCAGACTCATATGACAAATATTATATCACCATATGACAAATTAATGTCCATGAATTATCGTATGAGATGGAATCAAGCTTCGCACAATAATGAACGTAGTTTCATCAAAATGTGAGAAAATCATGAAAATGAGGCAAAAAAGAACTTTCTGCCCTATGGTGGGCGCAAAATGTGTGTGTGGTAAAATGTGTGATTAGAATCAGTAACCAAACACTTCAATAAACCATTAGATCAAAATGGGTTAGTATTAAAATGAAGATCAAACATAACATAAAAACCCTTGAAATTGGCTTATTACTTCCTAGTTGAAGTGAGCGTGATTCTCATGAGTTGCCCATTAGATTAGACATAGAAAATAAGTGACTTGACTACTCCAAAATGGAATATTTGATGCAAGAAAGAGAAAGATGCATAGACTTGCATGCTTTACTCTTGAAATCCTTTGAGAAAATGAAGATGCATGAACTAGAAAACCAAATGCATGGCAACTATGAGGAATGAGACTAAAATGCAAGATTAAGCTATTAATGAGAAGAACAATTCATCTACCATTAAGCTATCAAGGAAAACTAAGATGCCATTAAACTAAGAAATGAAGCTTAAAAAAGTAACGATGCAAATAAACTACTATGCAAGTAAGAACTACAAGTGCATGATGAAACTCTAGAATGAAAATAGCATTATAACTCTACTCCAAATCTTCTTGTGTTATGATGAGAAAGGGAGCTATCCCTTTTATAGGAAATTCCAAGAGATGGATGATTCATATTAAGAGGCAAAAGGGGATGAGAAATGGTGGAGATGCAAATTCCCTCAATCCATGTGAGCTAAGTGGAATGTTTTTGATTGGTCAACCTTGTGGAGGATGAGACAAATTTGGTTTTTGACTTTTTACCCAAATTTTCACCCTATTAAACTTATAAGTCTAATGATCTGGTATAACATGGGAATCACTTCCAGGTTGTGGGACCTTTGCTAACTAAAGTTAAACCTCCATATTATAGGTTGGTTCCTCTTGGATAATCACCTATTTTTCTCTTAAAACTTGAAAAGTAAACTTGGGAGGAAAAGGGATAGAAGGAGAACTTAAAGACAATAAAGAAAAACTTAATCTAAAAGGTGATACACCAAAAAGACATGAATCACAATACAATGACCTAGAATTAGCATGAAATTCCTAAATTAGGACAAGTACAACTTCCTAGATAGGCTTGAAAAAGTGTTTCACAGAGAGGCCTGAGATGAAAACTATTCAAGGAAAGAAAATATTTTCACAAAAATAGATTCAAGAAGATAGACATAGACTATGACCTGCAAAAAAACATCCACTCCTACAAATAGGCACAGGAATGAGACAAGTTAACAAGGAATGAAAAAAATTCATAAGATCATCCTTATCAATCATCCACAATAGCACACAAAGATGTAGAAAAGAAAGAAGACGTAGAATAACCCACAAACTTCTTCAATACTTAGTCAATATATTATGCTTTAGAAAGAATCCCAAGACATATGAAAACTTGAGGGCAGGGATACTGTCACAGAAAGTCTTGCACAAGCCTTGGAAAACTGAGAGTTACAAACATATAAAAAGTTTGAGGATAGAGAAAATATCACAAAAAAATCTTACATATTCTGAACCTCCTCTACATAAGATAAAAAAAAAACTTATATACAAGCTCCCCCAACACACAAGCTTGGGATTCAATCCCTCTAATCAGATCAACGAGGAATTAGGGTTACAATAGATATCCATTAAATAATACAGAAACCCAAAAATAGTCAAGTATGTCCATTAATGCACTTGGAAAAATATTTTAGAAGATCAGATAGCCTCAAAGATATCTCTCATCGCCATAAATTTGAGCAGACCGATCAGCTCAATCCATCTAGCCTCTCTACAATTTGGAACAGGTCGCCACTTCCATGAAACCCTAAGATAAGATTTGAATATTTGAATTTAAATAAAAAGGTCACAAGTGGCACTGAAATACCTCATCAATGGCCTATATTTGAACCTTTATCAATTTTAAAACACGACCGTCGATCTCCTTTAAGTCACCTAGGCATCAGGATCCAATCTGGACATGCGACACAAAGGCGCAATGCCTTGAACATTAGATCTCAAGCATCTTGGCTTTAATTTGTAGCACCCACCATTAGATCTAATTTGACTTTCTTTACCTTTTTATTTTCCTTTGGCACTGACCTCAACTGAATTGGACATGTGTAATCCTAGCACATTGCCTTAATGCATAAAAACCTTCATCTTTGTCTTTGAGGCTTAACACCTTCCGTAAGATCTTCACAAACTTATGGCGCCTTTATTGTTTTTAAACCTGGGACCTATGATGTCAGCAATGCTAGATTTCACCTTGGTGCAATGCCTCAAATGTTATCTATCAATCATCTTAACCGTGAGGCAAAGCGCCAACCGTCAAATCAAATATGACTTGATTGATCTTTACTTTTATCTTTCTGACTTCAGCCCGGCTTTGCCATGGACACATGGAACAATGACACAATGCCTTAAAGAATCTTCGAGTTTGTTCTATTGATAAAGGATTTGCGATGACCGTCTGATTGATTCTTCCCTGCGAAATGACATCACATTCCACTTAGGGCATGGACCGCTATGGATACGTGTCAACATAGTGTGATGCCTCAATGGATCTTCAAGATTGATCTCAATGATTAAGGAATCACGATGATCGTCAAATCTGTCTTAAGTCTAACCTTTGTCCTAACTCATCTTTAACCCTGAGTACCTAAAATCCTTTGTATCTCCAAGTCGTTGAATCTTTTCTTTAACTCTGAGTTTATCATGAGATCGGGCGACAACCACAAGATCTGATTTGCATCAATGACCTGCATTGAATCTCAATATATTTCATGACTTAAGATTTTCTCTATGAGATCAGGAGATAACTAAAAGTGCCAAGACTTGACCATGTTGCCAAATCACTGAATGTTAGTGACTAACAACTGGGTATTAGGAGATTAGGATATAAGAGACAAGGTGATAAAGCACATGAAAAGACTAAGAACTTAAGTGGCACAAAAAGTAACAAAGAATTAGAATGGGCCACCATAGAGCTAGGGTTTAAAATACTTCCTTAGGTTTTTCAAGACATGAAGGGGTTCAAACCAAGCCTACAAATATGCAGAGAACAAGGCAAAGACTAGGAACTTGATAGAAACCATACAAGCTAGGATCTACCCTTGTGGGAGCCTCATTTACTCCACTTGTAGCCAAAATTGGACAGGATGGGAAATTTGGGTAACATTCTTGGCAATTTCTGTTGGATGTCAGCCTACTAGACATACAAAACCAGTGGCCTTATGAAATTCCATTGGGCAAGGAGTCTACGTTAAGCATAAAAAGTGACTTCTGGGAAGTAAGAGGACTGAACCAAGAGGAGGGAACAACAAACCAAAATAGGAAAAGAGCTATATAGAAGAAGAAAAAAACTAAATATGCATAAGCACGTTGAGCAAAGAAAGAAAAACTAACCTAATCTAAACTAACTAGTACAAAAATTGGTTAAATGAAACCATTCACTGGATAGTTAAAATAGCTACCTTTCCTCCTTAAGATAGCTTTAATTATAAGCATGAGGATAGATAATGAGACATTAGGCACACAAATACAGGTCAGAAAAGATAGAACTACCTCTTGAAAAATGTCATCAAACAAACTAACCTCAAATAGATCATATGAGGAAGTTTCATTCGACTCCCTCTGTGATAAGTATTTGATGGGGAAGCCTCTTGAAAGCTTGAATTTGGAACTCTCTTTATTGGTTTCCTACTTATGAACTATCTCTTTAACCTTACTTGGTTTCTTAGAAAGAGTTTGATGCAAAGTAGGCAACTGGAAGCTTGCAAAGGTTTCACTATAGGGTAAGGTACCCTAGGTTGTTTTCTTAGTGATGATCACAAGACTTTACACTTATCACAAATGTAATAGAAGGGCAGATTGAAGGTTCTCACAACCCCAAAACCCCAAGGGTAACCTAATCACTAGGTTTACCAATCCTCCAATACCAACTATCTAGGTTGGTCTCATAAGCCAAGTGACCCTTATTCACAAGAATACCCCCAAAGTGACATGTAGGACCAGGGGTGACCTACTCTTGTAGGTATGGTCTATTTAGGTCCCTACTTATTAGTTCCAATGGTTCTTTCACTTAAAGACAACTCATACACCATGGTTGCTTCACAAACCTATATTTTTGCTTGTAGCCTTTTCCAGAGGGAATTTTGATCTCATCTGAGATTTATCCACACAACTACAAGAAATAATCAAGTTTTTAGATACCATTTATGACCAAAGACTTTGGGTTAAAGCCTTGGAACTTGGAATTGAAAAGAAGGCAGAATGGTGAACCAATTTGCTCTACCAATTAGCCCTAATTAGGCCTCCAATTATACTACAAGTGCCTTTTAGATACATCCAATGCCCAAAATTACTATTTTATCATGTGAGGGGATGCATAATTTTCTTATCCTCCGACCTAGAGCCTCTGATCAATCCCAAGACAAAAGATATGACTGTTGTCCTAAAAGAGGATAGGTGCATACATGTGCATATACACCTAGGGCATCAATTCCTTCCCACTTCCCTACAACTTAAGAACCCTATCTTGTAGAATGTTGAAAAGAATCCTAAGAAAAATCTTTCCACCAAGGGGCATTAGATTCCCATGGTGGAAACTGGAGATACACCTAATTCTTCTTGAAACCCTGGATTAGGGCCTACAATTCAAGTAGTGGGTTTGTCAAATCTATAACTTGCAAAATATAATCGATCAAGGCATGAAACCAAAATAAAAAGGAAGAAGACTCAAACCACTATCCCCCTATGTCAGATTCACATGCTTCTCTAGCTGTACATGTCCGTACATGATGACTGTCTGCTTTAGAATGCAAGAAAATGGTTATATTTTATTGATTTCAAAATAGTAAGTACATCATTAGCCTACCACCCACCTGAAAGGGCTATTGTAGGCACTCCCAATGGTTAAAAACCAAGTTTGAACCAACTTGACTATTTGGGAGTCTAATTTAAAAAATTTGTTAAGTTTGCTCAAAAGTTCCTTGACAACTTTTGAGCAACTTTTACATTTTATGCACTTTTGCAAATCTAGTGACCAAATTTGGTCAAGATGTTATTGATATGATCCCTAGTGGATCCAAAACCTAAAAACTCAAAAACAACCTATTTCTAGGGCTTGGGTTCTGTTAGGGTCAGTTAGAGTCGCCATTGTTGAAGTGTTAAAGACCCTTGTTAGTTCATTAATTTGAAGCTCTTTAGCACATTCCCTTGAGAGTCTTTCCTTGCGGTAACCCTTCAAGTGCATATACCCTTCAAATTTGTCAAGTTCAAATTTGGCCTTCCTTGGATGGATCCTTTCCAAGGCTCATACTTCACCAGAACCAATTTGAACCTCTTTGAACACTGGTTCAAAGTAGTTCAAAGCAGTTCAATGAATGTTTTCTCTTCTAACAACTGTTTTCTGCAGGTGGGCCCTGGCCTATATCACCTTGTGGAGGTGAACCACTTCAAACCTATTTGAACTCTAGTTCAAAGTAGTTCAAAGAGGTTCAAAGTCAGATTGTAGGTAGAGTCATCAGTGAAAGGACAATTGATGGGACCCATGACATAAGCTGGCAGCGTAATGATGGTTAAGTTTTTAAGAAGGGAAGTTTTTGATTTGACGGGAGCCACAGAGAAAACTTTGAATAAAGTGTTGAGTGGCATTTAATGAGCTCATTAGCACAAGTGGAAGATATCATTTGGGGAATGGTTAATAATGATATTAAATATGGTAGATTTTAAGGACGTCCTATTGCTGAGTCATTACGGCTCACATCATTGAAATTAATGTCCCCGACTTATTCTCATTAAATTTGATCTTTCCTATTACTTTTCTGTGGAGTCTCGGCTGTGGAGAAGAGTTTGTTCTGAGTCTGCATGAAACAAGTAGCTCCTAAAGCCTTTTCTCATTTCATGTTGTTGTTTAATATATTGATTCAAGAGGGGGGGCGTCTGTGTTTTTTTTCCTGAAGAAGGGATGAGGTCCAGTTTACATTTCTTCAGGAATGTTAGAAATATGCAGTGCTGAGCTCCTATTATCTCAGACACAGACCTGTTAGGGATATCAGTAGAAAAAATGGCAGCTGACTACACAAACTGTGTAGTAGAAGACCATAGTCTAGAGTTCCTATCAAGTGGATTATTAGAAGCTGTGGCATTCCCACCATCAGTTGTATGCCCAGAATTAGTTTAGCAATGTATTAATAGATATGATGTTAAATCCAAGTGCATTTTGAACGCAGAAGGCCAAACCCTTGTGCCAATCAATAGGGAGACTATTATGGCTATTTTCAAAATCCCAGAAGAATCTCTTGTTAGTTTTACACCCACCCAATCTCTAGCTCGGTACAAAGAGAACGAAGATAAAAACCGGAGTCATGTGGCTAGGAAGTGGACTCAAACCAATTACAGAGGTGGCTCTCGGTTGCCTAAAGTGCTCACTAAGGATCATATGAAACCCCTTATTCATGATATGATAGTGTTGCTTCATCATATTAAAGGTTCAAAACAAGTTCTTCTCTATGAGGAGTGGATGTTTCACTTTATAGAAATAGTCGTGGAAGGGGGTCAACATATTGATTGGGAAAAGATCATTGCTAGTTCCCTGAGGGACCAAGTTAAATAGGCTCAGGCCATTAAGAAAGAATTCTTTATGTCCTCCTATTTGATATACTACCTAGCATGCACACAAGATTTGTTTGCCATCCAACACATTCCTTGGAATGAAGATCTTTTAATTTATGAGTACTGTCCGTTTTTAAGGAAAGATAAAATTTTGGAAAATTACAGGAAGGTTCATGATGTTTTCCTAGGTAAATTATGTCAACAATTGGCAGGAGTCCCAAACCAAAGAGTTTCATTAGAGGCATGGAAACTGGTTCAAACCTACGGAAGCCTGTATATTTAGTTCCCATGTTTCACCTATATTCGGGTCGGAGGCTTTGATGATGAACCTCTCAGACTCCCAAGGTTTGCTTTTGATTGTTTTATTTTGGCAGAAGTTTGCAGGCAATTGTTTGTGGTTATTAAAAATGCTCTGCCAGAAGAAAAATGGCCTTCTATGTTCCCAGTTAAAGTTGGTAATTTAGCCTGTAACAATATGATGGATGCTTCGGTGATAGGAAGAAACTTGTTGAACTTTCACTTGCAATTTTATAAGTTAAGAAGGGGTTTTGACAATAAGGGCTTCGCTAGGCAAGTTCTAAGCCTAAGTAATTATCCTTCACCTAGATCACACCTAGAAGACCTATGGGAAGATCTCAGTGATGAGGAGGCAATTTGGAGATGACACCATTCCAGACTTGTAATTTTATAGATCAAAATGTTGCAGTTGAATTTTGATATTAAGGATGTGGAGGAGGATAGTTCCGGAATCACAAGTTCAGCGGCTAACAATGTGGACGCGAGAGTTCCCCCAGACATAGATTGGAATAGGAGAGAAGAAGATGATATAAAGTTGAGGGTCCAAACCATTTTTGAGGTCACGGAAAGCTGGTTACTAGAGAGGAAGAAGGAAGGAGCTGAGAACCCCTCTCTTGAAAAGCATAGTGCAAGACCAACCTTAATAAATGTGAAACATGCCCCGTCTAATGTATCTCCTGTGGCTCCAAATGCACATAGAATTACATCTCCCAAGAAAAAGGTGGTTTCTAGTAGGCACCTGACTGCACTGAGATCGAGACCGAGAACAAGATTAGAGAAGCATTCTTAGATGGCAGCTTTAGGACTCGACTACCTAGATGTTGAGGTTAATGAAGATGATATTTCATTTTCTCTAGATCAACAAGTAAAAGGACAAGAGAATTCTATCATGAATACAAAGGTACCCCAGGATGAGAATACTCCTGTAAAAACTCTTGACAATCGGATAGTCACTGGTTCAGTCCCTCATTGGCTAACTGAATCGGAGAATAAGAGGAAGAGTTACAAACCCATTTCACTTCCTGTGAAGGAGATTGTTACTAAATATGCTACCCGGACCCCCCAAAAAAAAGAGTGAAGAGTGATGATAGGCTATCTACCGATCCATCTACTGGAAAGGTGACTGTAGAAATAGCCATTTTCAAGCCTAAAGAGGGAATTTAGGAACCAGAGGCCAAAGACTTCAAAATTACAAAGATGGAACTTGGTGTTCTGAATAGGGATTCTAGCGATCACCTATTTAAATTCTCAGCTGATCATATGCTTGGGCAGTCACAAAACGATGGAAGGGAGAAACGTAAGTTGAAACAGCCAGTTTCTACCATGGCTGAGTTTCTTTCCTCACTCGCTAATGATGGAGTTCTGCCACTGGCCCAGTCTTCACAAGATTTTGATCTGAATTTTGTTGAAATCCAAAAGCTGGTGAAACAAATACAATAGGGGAAGGTTCTGATGGAGGTGATGAAGTCTTGGATAAACAATGTTATCACTGAAGAGATCACTTTCATCCATGATTTTATATCTACTTGCTTAGATGGAGAAACATTACTTGGTGAGGTTTAAACCCTAGTTCCAAGCTGGGAAATGGAGGAAGTGAAATGCACAATGATCGTTATACAGGTTCAAGAAATAGAAAACTATGGTGTGACTCAGTTCTTAGCTGAGAATCCAATGAAACTAGTAGATCCCTGTATGTTGTTCATCCTAAAGCAGAACTTCAGATGGAAAAATACAATGTTTAAAGCTGCGATCTCTCAAGCCAAAGAAATAGAAAAGGAGGTGTTGAATATGCATGCAGATGCCCTTAAAGACATCAAGATAGTGAATCCCTCGAGCATTTTGCAAATTGATAGAGGTAACAGGGATGTGGATGCCATGGTCAAAGTCTTCACAGACACCATGAATGCTCTCAAGGAAAATGAAATGCCTACAATTCAGGATTTCACCAGAATTGCAAATGTGGAGTCTATGTTGGTACTGAACGGAGGTCAGTTTCCGAAGAAGACAGAGAGAATCAGGGAGTTAAGGTGGGAAAAGAATGCGACTTGGGTGAAGCTGATGGGCCTGAAGAACTTGCATTCCCAACCATCCCAAGAGTTAATGAATGTGTTCTGATCTTGGAAGCTCGTACAAACCACCATGTCAGAAGGCCCCGAAGGGAGTTAGTAGTTTTTGGGACAGCATTTCCCTTGCTTTATGCTTTAAATGGCGCGTGCTTTGAAACTCTATTTTTAGTTATGTAACTGGTTTTAAATGGTTTTTTTTGGTGTTCAAGAGGCCAAGTTTTTCTGATGGCTCTCTCAGACATGAAACTATTAATAGGGGAACTTTGAACTGAAAAAGGGTTAGAAAATTGAGGTAGAAAATAGATAGTTTCTTTTTGGAACTAGATAGTTAGCATAGGCTTTTCTTGAATTTATAAAATAGCTGGTGACTGATTTTTTATTAGACTTTGATCCAATTAATATATGAATATACAGATGCATGGTATGGTTTAGATCTTTGAATCGAAATCTGGAATGTATTGATTACTTTGAGAGTTGGTACATTTAAATACACACATATGTTATTTATATTCAGTCACTTCCAATTTCTTTATAGCTTGTCTTTCTTGAGTTATTTCATAGGTTGTCTATTTTAGAAGTAATTAGTAGATCTCAGTTTACTTCATGGTTATTTCAATCATTAGTTGATTCTGTAAATTACCTCAATACCCA
>MU223457.1:4632292-4660404 GCA_018584345.1 Thuja plicata | reverse complement strand
AGCTGAACCTTAGAAATTCAGAGGGAAGCAATTTCTTATGCTTACCCAACTATTGATGAATCATTTGTCTTCAAAAACATAGAGTCTTTATCCATTTTCATTTAAAAAGAGGAAGACAAATCTGTTCGCCAACAGATTTTTGGCGACTCTACTGGGGAGAGTCCAGTATAAAATATCATATTCTCCATTCATTACAATGCTACAAGATGGTTTTGCCTCACAACGATGTGTTTCTTGTGCTTCAACCTAACCTAGGATTTGGAGACATGCAAGAAGACATAATCTCAAACCTTGTTGAAGCAGTGTGGAGATTTAGACGCAGTAACCAACAATTTCATCAAGTGCAAGAAGTGCTTGAGAAGGAAGAAGAAATAGCTGAGCGACTAAGGGGTATGCCAATTGCTTGTGAAGTAGGCATAGTAGATAGGCTTGCACAAGTCCCAGTGAGAAATTAAGGCTTGTTCTGAATATTTAAACTGGAAAAAAAGAGATACACCAGAGGTGATAGGAGTAGGGGACTGATTTTTGAAGATTTTGAAGCCTTGAGGAACCTTAGTTTCAGATATGATCTTAATACCCACAAGAAGAAGAAAACCCAAACTTTTAGCAGACCATCCTCACCTCCATCTAGCCCAGTTGTTCTACCTCTTTTTCAAGTTATTGTAACACCCGGCACTGTGGTACCTACTGTTCTCAATATCCCACCTTTGAATTTTCAGTTACCTAACATGGCTACCAATCAACCCTGGGGTCAAAATCTTGGCCCACTAAACTTAGGAGCTAATCCTCTTGGAGATTTACCTAAAGGTACTAATCAGTTTTTGCCCAAGTTTAGTGGAGATGGAAAAGTAACCACCGATGATCACCTCAGTGCCTTTCATACTGCTTTTGGCATGTTAAGTGTTCCTACTCAAGAAATAGCGGTTAGACTCTTTTTCAGAACCTTGGTTGACATTATTGCCAACTGGTTCAATCATTTACCCAATGGCTCAATTACCAATTGGAACGACATGAAATTTGCCTTTAAAGAAAGATTCAAAACTCCTGATAATGAGATGTCACTATTGCTCCAAATTAGTCAAATGAAGAAAGAGATACATGAGTCCATGCGGGAGTTTGTGGCTAAGTTTAATAGAATCTTACAAAGGATACCAGCAAATTCTATACCAAGTGATGAAAATAAGAAAATTTTCTTCTTAAATGTTGTCCCACCTGACATAAGCTTTTACCTGTTAAAAGATGGAGTGGCTAACTTGGTCGCTGCCCAGACACAGGCTATCCAGCTAGAAGATACTTTCATAATAGCAAGAAAATGGAAGCAGGAAGTTCAAGCTTTAGGGAGTACCTCTTCCTCTACAATGACAGATCCTCTTGTGCAGAGGTTAATGAATGATATGGCTATGCTCAAAAGGCAGTAGAATAAAGAGAGTTCTCCATACCCATCTCCTTATCAAGATGTTAGCCGAAGACAATATAATCAACCTTCGGGAAAAAATCCTCTTTTGACAGCTTCACAACCCAGATTACAGATTGAACCTACACCAAAAGAAACAATGTGTTCCTTTCATCAACTACAGATCATGATGGAGAATCTTTTCCTGATTGGTTAAGGTGTCTTCAAATTAATGCTACAAAAGACACCATTGGTATAGAAGAGTTGCGAGAAGAGAAAGACTCACCTGATGTTGGCTTGGCTCATCTAGTTCCTTTATCTAGAGTATGAGCCGGGTTCTATCAGAGGTGGAAGTGTTTTGGCAACCTTACAAGATCTTGCTTGTGTGATTCTAACAAGAAATTAGAGAACACAAAAGTTTTTCCCCGATTCAACTGTTGTTGCCGATGCTAAACATAAAGAAACCAAAAATGGAGATACTTTTGCAAATCCAAAAGGTTCTGAGGTGAAGATCTTGTCAAAAGGTAATCCAACTCCTTCTTTTCCCTTTGACTTTGTCAAATTCTGTAAAAGCACCACAATCTCTATTTCTCCTATAGAATACCTCAAAATGAACCCCAAAGAGTTGGACAGGTTGGTAAAATATGTTAAAGGAGAGTCAGATTCAAGCCCCCAATTAGACAAGCCTCTCATAGGTGAGACCACCATAGTTGAAGAACCACTCATCTTTAAACCTCAAGACACCCCTCAAACACCAAAAGATTGTCCCTTTGTTAATATATTTGAAAGTGAGATGGAAGAAAAGAAGCCCAATCCATTCAACATCTCCTTTCTTCTAAATAGCCAAAAACTTAGTAATTTCATCGTCAATTCTAGTGCATCGGATAACATCATGCCTACCCCCTATCGCAAAAGCCCTAGGTCTCACCTTGACTAAAACCTATGGTCATTGTTATTCTATGGATGGGAAGGAAGTTCCACTAAGGGGTCAGGTCAAAGATGTCCAATCCGTTCTTGCTGTATACCCTGACAAATGTTTGAAGTTGACTATTTTGGTAGCAGATATCCCAGCAAGCTACGGTATGCTACTCAATAGAACTTTTTGCAAATATTTAGGAGGGGACATTAAGATGGACTGGTCAGAGGCCCTGATACCGGTTGGTAAAAAGAAACTAAAACTTGAACCTAAAGCAAAAAATAAGTATACTGTGATGCCTTCGGATAATCCAAAAGCTCAAATTTTGTACAAGGAGTGTCATTTCAGCAACTATGTTGTTCTGACTGATCATGAAAAGGATGGTGAAACTTATTCTTAGAAAGAAGAGGATATCTGGAAGATGGAGTTTGACGACAGCTACTCCAATTCAGGTTTGGGTGTGGGGGTAGTTCTTTTCCCTCCTAATAGGGAATGTATTCCTCTTTCTTTCAAATTGGATTTCAAAAATACTAATAATACTGTAGAGTATGAAGCCTTACTGTTGGGGTTAGAAGAAGTAAAACTGAGGGGATTCAAGAAGTTGGTTGTGAAAGGTGACACCGAGCTGATCATGAAACAAGTGAGGGGACAATTCTCTATCAGGAATGAGAAGTTGAGACACTATAGAAATTTGGTATGGGATGAATTGGAGTTCTTTGACACCTTCTCCATAGAATTTATACCAAGGAATCAGAATACCAGAGTAGATGCCTTGGCGGTATCAGCTTCACTTTTATTGCCTCACCCTAATTTTAAAACTCAAAAATATCAAATTGAAATAATTTACAAGCCTAGAATACCTGACAATGTAGAGTATTGGCAAGTCTTTGATAATGATTCCCAACTCAGAGATTTCCTAGAATGTGCTGCAGGTTTTTCTGATGTATATTTTGAAGGATCCTATAGCGAGTGCAAAGAAGTCTACCAAGATGCTAAAGATAGTGATGGAGTGATCCAGTTGAAAGGAAATAAGATTCCCAAAGGCCTCATGTCTCTTGAACATTTTTTCAGAAGGAAAGATGATAGTATCGTTAAAGAAAAGGTATCTCATGTGCATAATTCTAAAGAGTATGACAAGATTGATATAGGAGAGAAAGATAATCCAAAATGGATTTCTATTGGTCTGACTTGTACCTTGTCTGAAAAAGAAAACTTGAAAATGTTACTTAGGAAATACAAAGATGTCTTCGCTTGGGGATATGAAGACTTGAAGAATTTTAGAGAAGTTCAATTTGAACACCAAATCCCTTTAAAGCCTAACGTAACCCCATTTCACCAAAAATTAAGGAACTATAATCCAAAAGTGTCCGAAGCTATTTTAAAGGAGGTAAAAAAAAATATTACAGGCAAGGATCATCTATCCTATCCACCATTCAACATGGATCACCAATATAGTCCCTGTGAGAAAGAAGAATGGCAAAATCAGGATCTGTGTAGATTTTTGTAACCTGAATCAAGCAAGTTTGAAGGATAACTATGCCTTACCTATGACGGAACATGTGCTTCAAGATATTTCTAGATCTAAAGTTATGTCTATGCTAGATGGCTATTCTGGATACAATCAAATCAGTGTGGAAAAAAGTGATCAGCACAAAATGGCTTTCACCACCCTGTGGGGGAACTTATGCATATAGGTGTATGCCCTTTGGGCTAATCAACGCAGGTGCAACCTTCGAGAGAGCAATGAATTCATCCTTCAAGGATCTCTGGAAAAAAATTATAGTGGTATACTTGGATGACCTTACTATCTTTTTGAAGGACAAAAGTCAGCACTTAAAGGATCTTGAGATAGTGCTCCTGAGATGTAGAAGTCATGACATTTCTTTGAACCCCAAGAAATCAACATTCTTCATGGAGGAAGGTAAATTACTTGGTCATATCATTTCAAAAGATGGGATCTGGATTGACCCCGAGCGGGTAAAGGCGATTCAATAGCTCAACCTGCCATCAAATAGGAGTGGATTGAAGTCCTTCTTTGGTCAAGTAAACTTTTTGCGAGTATTTGTTCCTGAATTTTCAGAAATTACTAAGAATATGATTGATATGATGAGTGAGAAAGTTCCTTTCAAGTGGAGCGAGAATGGGCGTCAAGCTTTCAAAGATATTAAAAATGTAGTATCACAGGCTCTTGTATTAAAGAGTCCCAATTTCAAAAGGACTTTATCATTTATTTCTATGCCTCCGAACATACTCTGTCGGTATACTAACACAAAAAGATGAGAAAGGACAGGAAGCATGCATAGCCTATATGAGAATGCCACTAAAAAGACATGAGCTTAAGGATTCCTAGATGGAAAAACATGCCTTTTTTGTGGTAAAAGTAGTGAAATAGTTCAGATACTATATACTTCATTCTCATTGTACAAGTTTTGTACCTGATACAGCAGTGAAAAAATATTTTGACTCAAAGGGAGATTGGTATGAACAACAGAGCAGTTTGGATAGAAAAGATCCAAGAGTATGAACTGGTAATTAAACCAACCAATTTGGTAAGGGGGAAGGGTTTGTGCAAATTGATAGTAGAGAATGGTGAGCCATTTGAAAAAATTGATGAAGTACCAATCGCGTTGCTAGTCATTTTAACCGACTCCTGGTTCTCTAACATGGCCTATTTCCTTACTTATGGTGAATGTCCTAATCACCTAAACCAAAAAGAGAGGTGCAACCTGAAATTGAAGGCTAGTTGATATGTGATATCTCAGGGAATTCTAAACAACAGGAGCATAGATGGAACTTTTCTGAGATGCGTGGACGTTGAGCAGCAAAAAGAATTGTTGAAGGTGTTTCATGATGAGGCCTACGAGGGTCACTACTCTTCAACAATAACAACATTTAAAATTATTTGGAATCACTTTTACTGGCCTGGCATATTCAAGGATGCATACCAATATGTTCGCAATTGTGAAAAAAGTCAACTTTTCACTAGGAGACCTCATCTCGCCGCCCTGCCTCTTAAACCTGTAATTGTTGACAAACTGTTCAAGCAATGAGGAATAGATTTCATGGGGCCTTTGAACCCACCATCTAGTGCAGGGCATGTCTACATTCTCATGGCCACTGATTATTTTACAAAGTGGGTGGAAGTAGTCCCCACTAAGAAAGAAAACCCTCAAGTGGTGTGTGAGTTCCTTTTAAATTATATTTTTGTCAGGTTCGGGGTACCGGTTAAGATAGTAGCAGACAATGCTACATATTTTTCCTCCGAGGAGGTTTTAGCCTTCTGCTACGAGCATGGCATATCTTTAGCTCATTCTTCTGACTATTTTCCACAAGGGAATGGTCAAGTGGAATCCAGTAATAAGAACCTGGTGGTGATAATGAAAAAATTGATGGATTATAGCCCCCGTGAATGGCATAAGAAACTATATGAAGCTTTATGGGTGGATCGAACTACTTTGAAATGAGCTATTGGGATGGCTCCATTCGAACTGGTATATGGAATAGGGGCACATATATCACTACCTTTAGAACTCTCCTCAGCTAAGCTCCAAGATATAATTGAAGATGAGTATTTTAAAGATCCCCTGGAGAAACGTGTCATGCATTTGGCTAAGCTGGAAGAGGAAAGAGAAGATCTGGTGGATCATAATACAAAACACCAGTTGAAAGTGAAGAAAATTTTTGATATGCGAGCATGGCCTCATAACTTTATGGAGGGAGATGAAGTGCTTCTATGGGATAAGAGATGAGATCCTAAAGGTTCTCACGGGAAATTTGAGTCCTTATGGAAGGGCCCATTCATTATTTCTGAAGCCCTTGGTTCAAATGCTTTCTAGTTGTCTTACCCAGATGGTGTGAATATTTCTTTTACCTACAATGGGCAGGAACTTAAGTTATGCAAGCTCTAATGATGTACCTTAGTTAGTATCCATGTACATATTAGGTAGTTTTTCCCCTGCTTTCCTTTTTGGTGTGTCGTAGTTGTCAGTTTTTCTTTCCCTTTGGCTTTCTCTGCGAAACCAGTTATCTAGAGTTCTCTGCATGTTGAGAAATATGTAGTCCCTAGCTAGAGCCAATGTTAGGGTCTGTTAGAGTCACCATTGTTGAATTTTCAAAGACCCTTGTTAGTTCATTAATTTGAAGCTCTTTAGCGCATTCCCTTGAGATTCTTTCCTTGCGGTAACCCTTCAAGCGCATATACCCTTCAAATTTGTCAAGTTCAAATTTGGCCTTCCTTGGACGAATCCTTTCCAAGGCTCATACCTCACTAGAACCACTTTGAACCTCTTTGAACTCCGGTTCAAAGTAGTTTGAAGCAGTTCAAAGTAGTTTGAAGTAGTTCAATGAATGTTTTCTCTTCTAACGACTATTTTCTGTAGGTGGGCCCTGGCCTATATCACCTTGGGGAGGTGAACCACTTTGAACCTCTTTGAACCCCAGTTCAAAGTAGTTAAAATAGGTTCAAAGATAGATTGCGGGTAGATTCATCAGTGAAAGGACAGTTGATGGGACCCATGACATAAGTTGGTGGCGTAATGATGGTTAAGTTTTTAAGAAGGGCAGTTTTTTTTTTTACGGGAGCCACAGAGCGAACTTCGAATAAAGTGTTGGGTAGTATTTAATGAGATTGTTAGCATGAGTGGAAGATATCATTTGGGGAATGGTTAATAATGATATTAAAGATGCTAGATTTTAAGGACATCTTATTGCTTAGTCATTACGGCTCACATCATTGAAATTAATATCCCCAACTTATGCTCATTAAAATCGATCTTTCCGTGCATTAATTTGAAAATATAAACATCTTTGTAAGTTTTTCTTTCCTATTACTTTTCTGTGGAGTCTCGGCTATGGAGAAGAGTTTGTTTCGATTCTGTGTGAAATAGGTAGCTCCTGAAGCCTTTTCTCATTTCCTGTTGTTGTTTAATATATTGATTCAAGAGGGGGGGTGTCTGTGTTTTTTTTCCTGAAGAAGGGATGAGGTCCAGTTTACATTTCTTCGGGAATGTTTGAAATATGTAGTGCTGAGCTCCTATTATCTCAGACATAGACCTGTTGGGGATATCAGTAGAAAAAATGGTAGTTGACTACACAAACCATGCAGCAGAAGACTATAGTCTAGAGTTCCTGTCAAGTGGAATATTAGAAGTTGCGGCATTCCCGCCATCAGTTGTATGCCCAGAACTAGTTCAACAATGTATTAATAGATGTGATGTTAAATCCAAGTGCATTTTGAATGCAGAAGGCCAAACCCTTGTGCCAGTCAATAGCAAGACTATTATGGCTGTTTTCAAAATCCCAAAAGAATCTCTTGTCAGTTTTACACCCACCCAATCTCTAGCTCAGTACAGAGAGAACGAAGATAAAAATTGGAGTCATGTGGCTAGGAAGTGGACTCAAACCAATTACAAAGGTGGATCTTGGTTTCCTAAAGTGCTCAATAAGGATCATATGAAACCCCTTATTCATGATGTGATAGTGTTGCTTCACCAGATTAAAGGTTCAGAGCAATTTCTTCTCTATGAGGAGTGGATGTTTCACTTTATAGAAATAGTCTTGGAAGGGGTTCAACATATTGATTAGGCGAAGATCATTGCTAGTTCCCTGAGGGACCAACTTAAATAGGCTCAGGCCATTAAGAAGGAATTCTTTATGTCCTCCTATTTGATATACTGCCTAGCATGCACACAAGATTTGTCTACCATCCAACACGTTCCTTGGAATAAAGATCTTTTAATTTATGAGTATTGTCCGTTATTAAGGAAAGATAAAATTTTGGAAAATTATAGGAAGGTTCGTGATGTTTTCTTGGGTAAATTATGTCAACAATTGGCAGGATTCCCAAAACAAAGAGTTTCATTAGAGGCACGAAAACTAGGTCAAACCTACGAAAGCCTGTATATTCAGTTCCCATGTTTCACCTACATTCGGGTCGGAGGCTTTGATGATGAAGCTCTCAGACTCCCAAGGTTTTCTTTCGATTGTTTTATTTTGGCAGAAGTTTGCAGGCAATTGTTTGTGGTTATTAAAAATGCTCTGCAAGAAGAAAAATGGCCTTCTATGTTCCCAGTTAAAGTTGGTAATTTAGCCTGTAACAATATGAAGGACGCTTCAGTGATAGGAAGCAACTTGTTGAACTTTCACTTGCAATTTTATAAGTTAAGAAGGGGTTTTGACAATAAGGGCTTCGCCAGGCAAGTTCTAAGCCTAAGTAATTATCCTTCACCCAACTCGCACCTGGAAGACCTATGGGAAGATCTCGGTGATGAGGAGGCAATCTTGAGATGAGATCATTCCAGACTTGTAATTTCACAGATCAAAATGTTGCAGTTGAATTTTAATATTAAGGATGTGGAGGAGGATAGTTCCGAAATCACAAGTTTAGGGGATAACAATGTGGACATGAGAGTTCCCCCAGACATAGATTGGAACAAGAGAGGAGAAGATGATATAAAGATGATGGCCTGAACCATTTTTGAGGTCATAGAAAGCTGGTTACTAGAGAGGAAGAAGGAAGGAGCTGAGCAGTCCCCTCTTGAAAAGCATAGTGCAAGACCAGCCTTAATAAATGTGAAACATACCCCATCTAATGTATCTCCTATGGCTCCAAATGCAGGTAGAATTATGTCTCCCAATAAAAAGGTGGTTTCCAGTAGGCACCCGACTGCACTGAGATCGAGACCGAGAAAAAAATCAGAGAAGCGTTCTCAGATGGCAGCTTTAGGACTCGACTACCTGGATGTTGAGGTTAATGAAGATGATATTTCATTTTCTCCGGATCAAAAAGTAAAAGGACAAGAGACTTCTATTATGAATACAGAGGTACCCCATGCTGAGAATACTACTGTAAAAACTCCTGACAATTGGATAGTCACTAGTTCAGTCCCTCCTTGGCTAACTGAATCGGTGAATAAGAGGAAGAGTTACAAACCCATTTCACTTCCTATGAAGGAGATTTTTACTAAATATACTACCTGGACCCCCAAAGAAAAAATAGTGAAGAGTGACGCTAGGCTATCTACCGATCCAGCTACTGGAAAGGTGACTGCAAAAATAGCCACTTTCAAGCCTAAAGAGGGAATTCAGGAACCAGAGGTCGAAGACTTCATAATTACGAAGATGGAACTTGGTGTTCTGAACAGGGATTCTAGGGATCACCTATTTAAATTCTTAGCTAATCATATGCTCAGGCAGTCACAAAAGGACGGAAGGGAGAAACGTAAGTTGAAACATGTGGTTTCTACCATGGCTGGGTTTCTTTCCTCACTCGTTGATGATGGAGTTCTGCCACTGGCCCAATCTTCACAAGATTTTGATCTGAATTCAGTTGAAAGCCAAAAGCTAGTGAAACAAATACAACAAGGGAAGGTTCTGATGGAGGTCATGAAGTCTTGGATAAACAATGCTATCACTGAAGGGAGCGCTTTCATCTGCGAGTTTATATCTACTTTCTTAGATGGAGAAACATTACTTGGTGAGGTTCAAACCCTAGTTCCAAGCTGGGAAATGGAGGAAGCGAAATGCGTAGTGATCTTCATACAGGTTCAAGAAATATAAAACTATGGTGTGACTCAGTTCTTAGCTGAGAATCCAATGAAACTGGTAGATCCCTGTATACTGTTCATCCTGAAGCAGAACTTTGGATGGAAAAATATAATGTTTAAAGTTGTAATCTCTCAAGCCATAGCAATAGAAAAGGAGGTGCTGAATATGCATGTGGATGCCCTTAAAGACATCAAGATAGTGAATCCCTCAAGCATTTTGCAAATTGACAAAGGTAACAAGGATGTAGATGCCATGGTCAAAGTCTTCACAGACACCATGAATGCTCTCAAGGAAAATGAAATGCCTATAGTTCAGGATTTCTCCAAAATTGCAAACGTGGAGTCTATGTTGTTGCTGAATAGAGGTCAGTTGCCGAAGCAAATGGAGAGAATTAGGGAGTGAAGGTGGGAAAAGAATGCGACTCAGGAAAAGCTGACAGGCCTGAAGAACTTGCATTCCCAACCAGCCCAAGAGTTAATGAACATGTTCTGATCCTGGAAGCTTGTACAAACTTCCATGTCTGAAGGCCCCTAAGGGAGTTAGTAGATTTTAGGACAGCATTTCCCTTGTTTTATGCTTTAAATGGTGCGTGTTTTGAAACTCTATTTTTAGTTATGTAACTGGTTTTAAATGGTTGTTTTTGGTATCCGAGAGGCCAAGTTTTTATGGAGGCTCTCTCAGACGTGAAACTATTAATAGGGGAACTTTGAACTGAAAAAGGGTTAGAAAATTGAGGTAGAAAATAGATAGTTTCTTTTTGGAAGTAGATAGTTAGCATAGGCTTTTCTTGAATTTCTGAAACTACTGGTGATTGATTTTTTATTAGACTTTGATCTTATTAATATATGAATATACAGATGCATGGTATGGTTTAGATCTTTGAATCAAAATCTAGAATGTATTGATTACTTTGAGAGTTGGTACATTTAAATCTACGCATATGTTATTTATATTCAGTCACTTCCAGATTCTTTATAGCTTGTCTTTCTTGAGTTATTTCATAGTTTGTCTATTTTAGAAGTAATTAGTAAATCTCAGTTTACTTCATGGTTATTTCAATCATTAGTTGATTCTGTAAATTACCTCAATACCCAAGAGTATTTGAGTGGTCCTTCTACACTTTCTGGTTAAAGGTGTATGAATTTACTTTTATGTCGGTAATTCATTGAATATCTCACAAGGAAGCTGAACCTTAGAAATTCAGAGGGAACCAATTTCTTATGCTTGCCCAACTGTTGATGAATCATTTGTCTTCAAAAATATAGAGTTTTTATCCATTTTCATTTAAAAAGAGGAAGACAAATCTGTTCGCCAACAGGTTCGTAAGTGACTCATAGTGACCCAGGGGCTTATATTGTGCCAATCTTGGTACTATGGTCTTACATGGTGACCCAATGACTAACCCTGGAGTGTTTGATGTTTGTAAAGGCCTCTTAGGACCTTGAATGAGCCCCAAGGGTCCATAGGAGCATGTGGTTTAGTTTGGGTGCTCCTGCACCAGAGTTTCTCCATGTATTTCAACTGGAAACAAGGTAGCTTCCTTCACTCAATTATGCTTCTCACAACCCTCTATCTTAGGAAACAATTTTTCCCTACCAAGCTTTTCACAAAAACCCTCTATGATATTTTTTCAACTTCCACATATTGTAAAGTTTCCTCTTTAGTTGAAAGTTCATGAACTAGTTCATCATCATAATTATTCACAACCTCCAGCTGCTGCAAAGTTGCAAAAGTGGTCATGACCATATATTCTTCATCTTTCTCAACAAAACTAGAAAGCTCATCAAACAAAAACATAGCATCTTTCTCTTCATCACTCCCTTGTTGATGGATACCTTTCTTTTCTAATTGACCTTCATCCATAGGGAATGACATGTCTTCCTCACTTTCAACAAAAATGGTAAGTTGATTAAACAAATCAACCAAGAGTTTAGGTTGAACATCAATCTCCATTTATTCACCTTGTTGTCCCAACCTGTCGCAGCCATCACTCAAAACTAACACCTTTGATTTTCTCCCTTCTTCATCATATGAAATCTCATCCACCACAATTCATTGCTCTGATGTCTCACCAGTAGCCTTGAAAAGACTTAAATTCTGGAAGCAAGGATGCTGAGACCATGAAGTTTGCCACGGCAGCTTGGTATCTTGAAAAACTTGAAGAGTCTCTTGGGATAAAAAAATCTCAGATTGCTCTTGTGGAGTGGTGGACTTAATCTCCAGTATAGGCTCTTAGAAAGAATACTTTCCTTTAAAACTTGGGATGTGAAATTACGAGTGTTCAGGTGTAGTCTTAGGGGGTAGACCCTTTTTAAATATTGGAAAATTGAAAACCCTATCATTTTTGTGTTGTTCACATGCAACCGACTCTTTCCCAACATAATCCTCTGGCTGTTGTTGACCACAACAAGGCTGAAATTGTTCTATAATAGGTTCATGTACTAGAAGGATGTCACTAAAACTTGGAAATGAATGCTCTATAGGTTCTTCATTTGTAGGCTCTTGGAACATGGGAGTACTCCAACTTGGAATTCTAAACTCATGAGATTTAGGAGACTCACCTTTCCCAAAAGGTCTGAAGCTTGGAACCTTACACTCAAGAGCCTTTTGTTCAGTAATTGGTGATGTCATATATTCTTTCTTGACAACAATTTGGTGATCAAGCTCCTCTTCCCATTGGTTCCTTTGCTTCTCATCATTTGTGAAAGTCAGATTGACATTTGGAACCACTACCTCAAAGTATGGATTTGGAAAGAATACAGTTGCTTGGGTTTCCAACTTGTTTTCTTCTCCACCAAAATCTTCCCTTTTCCAATTAAAGGATATAGCCCCATTAGGTTGTGCAACTTGTTGTGGTACTTGCCCACTAGAGGATGTATCCAAATGTGTCCTTGATGCTTTACTCATGATTTCTTGATTCATCAATCCATTCGAGCATGTAGCTTGATCATGAGGTTGATTACAGGGATTACACCATTCATTTTTTGTTGTTAGGATTTGGTTCTGGGAAGCCAACTTCTCATATTATAGATCCATGTCTTGGTACTCCCTAATCTCAGATGCTTGCTTAATCAAGTCAAGCAACATATTTTTCATCCTTTCACATTCCTCCTTCATTCAACAAAGTCCAAGCTCTGAGGCTGATTGGAAATATCTTCATGTTGATTAGGCATGATATAATCTCCTTGGGACTGGTTATAATTTTGAGTATGCTACCAATCAAGATGGGCAGGGGTGGGTGGGTGGTAAGTGTTTCCCCATTTTTGTTCTCCAATTTTTTTTTAGACAAAAATGGATTTTTTATGTCTTAGTAATGGTCTTAAAATCACTATGAAAATTTGAGTCTAAGTCTAGATTTCCCCTTAGGCTAGGAGGCCTTTATCGGGTTTTCCTAAATTGACTTCTCTTCTTGTAAGCCGGGGGATTTTTTTCAAATTCATATTATATATTGGGTAGGTTAATCTCCCAAATCCGATAAAGGTTATGTTTTGAATATCTATAACATTGTTTTTATGTGAGTTTGAAATGTTTAGCCTTGATACCTCATTTTGTCCCATTGGCGGAAAATCAGTTCTGAGCTTCTCCTTGGCAGAAAATTGATTTTTGGCCTTCTCTTCAATGGATTTTCACCTATAGAGTGCGTGTTCCATAGATGACAAGTCAAATAATATCAGCAGTTGGTGGAAGTTAGAGATAGACAATTTGAAGTCAACACGACTATTGCACCCAAGGAGATTCTCTACAGGTGAAAGAAATGATCAACTGATGAAGGATTTGAAGTAAGACTTCTCCCTGGTGGAAAATCAGAAATTATCTTCTCCTCGGTGGGCTTTGACTCATGAAGGTAATTTTCTGCCAAATGACATAAGTGAAGTGACAGATCACGAATACTCTTGAAATATGTGGATAAACCTTTTACAAAGGCAATTGAAACCATTTGACTCTTATATTCAATGAAAAATCTAAAATAAAGGCTTATTGACAGCAAAGCAGAAAATAGCTTCTCCTTTACTCCAACAGGCAGGTTTTGACTTGCGGGGTTCATTTTCCATTATGCATAAATTCATAAAGGAAATTCAATCTCACATGGGACCTAAGGCATAAAAGAAAGATAATAAAGTTGTCACATATCATTGTAGCATTTAAAAAGATGAAAATTGCCCTTGGCAGATTTCTGAGCAAGGAGTACTCAAAAAGAATTTATCCACCAAAGGAGAAGTGGAAAAGTCATTTTCCACTGCTCCCAAAAAGCTACCCTTACACCTACCATAAGTGAAAAAACACTTTCTAATGGCTCGTAGAGGTGTAGTAATAAATTCAAATAAATTTGTTTGCTTCATAACAGACATTTTCACATTCATTAAGTATTTTTCAACTGTATGGCACGGGAAGGAGGCAATTAATGGTAAGAAGTCAAAGTTTATAAAAATTGGAGAAGTGCGGTAAAAAGAGTTACCATCTGTTTGTCAATTTGCATGAATTAATCTCTGATTTTAAGCACTTCTTTCTTTCATATTATTGAGGTAAAAAAAAATTTCCCGATTCAAGTTAAGCTAAACATGGCCACAAGATTCATGGGATTCAACAGGTTGAATGGTATCACCGCTGAATGGCACAAAATCACGGATACTTCTCTAAGGTTCTTCGACATGCAGAGCTTTCACAACAAGTTGAATGCAGAAAGAATACATCCCATTACAGAGAAGTTGAAGGAAAGCGGTTTAGTTTAAGCCGCTAGCTTTCCTATTGTAGTTAAAGCCCAAGAGCTCATCTGGGAATGCATATCCCATTATAATATAGATACTAAGAATATTCTCCTTCCAAATGATATAGTCTTGCTCTCTATTGACCAAGATTCTATTCAAAACTACCTTCATATTTTGAAGCAAGCTGAATACTCAGAGATGAATTACAGTCGAGCGGTCACTAAATATGGAGTGAAGAAGATGACATGGAGGAAGGAGATAATGAAAACCTGGTTCTAGAAGCCTAGGAGTGCCAAGGGAAAATTGCATAAGACACTTTATGGCACTGATCTAAAGACAGAAATTGTAGACATCCTGGTATTACTTGATAGGATTAGAGGTGAGAGCGATGCAGTTAACTTTGTTGAGAATCATTTATTTTTAGTCCAAGTGATTTTCTCCTAGCATAATTTTATTGATTGGGCTCACATGGTAAGCAAAAATATTTTGAGTGCCCTTAATAGAGATAAATACCAGAATGAATTTTATATGTCTTCATTTTTATTGTATATCTGATGCAGGAGCACCTAGGCTAACGTCCATGTTTGTTCACTTTGGCTTGTACTTGACATTAGCCAAGTCAAGATAGGTTAGTTGTATTTTTACCTTAGGAGGTCTTAGCAATGTAGGCTAAGTGAGTTAGTCATTAGGACTAAGGTCACATCAATAGCCATTGTTTGTAGTTTTCACATTCTTAGGCTTAGTTTTTAGTTGATGGATTAGAGTCATGAATGTGTCCTAATCTCCTAAATGAGGACATAGAGATGCCATAGGGTCTTTAATGATCTTGGATCGTCAAAATAGAGAGGATAGAGGTCCTAAAATATAGGGAGGAGGCATAATTGAAAAGATGCCAAAAGTGGCTATTTTTTTGTCATGATAACATTTGCAATAATAGGGAGAATGAATGAGGAAAGGATGAGAAAGAAAAAGAGGAGGAGAATAAAGAAATAGAAATGGAGGAGAATAGAAGCTTGAGTAAAGAAGGTAAGAAGAATTGGGAAGGAAGCGGACAACCTCAAGAAGAATGAGGAAGATGAAAATAGGGAGAACGAAGAAGGAAAGGATGAAAAAGAAAAAGAGGAGGAGGAGAATAAAGAAATAGAAATGGAGGAGAATAGAAGCCTGAGGAAAAAAGGTAAGAAGAAGAAAAAACAAAAAATTGACTCAGACTACAAAATGGTGGGTTTTGAGGCCAACGAGAGAATCCCAAAATGTACAGAGGACTATGGGGATAACATGGAGAAGTGGATTGGGGAGGAAATGAATATGATGAAACTACACCTCAAGAACATGCAAGAATCTATGGAGCCTCTCAACTCCAAAATGGAAAAAATGGAGAAGGAGGTGAAGATTAAGGTAAATAAAAAAAATAAAGATGATGACCTTACTATTGAGGTTAATGAAATTATGGAAGATAAGTTCAATGAGATGAAAGCCCAGATCAGTCACAATGGGCACATGATAAATATCATTCTAAAACATAGTAATGAAGGGCTGAAAGTTTCTGTCCAAAATCTCAAAGCTTTATATGCCTACCTGGAAATAAGTCTCCTGGAAAAAACTACTTTTACAGTGGAAGGTGATATTGAGAGTGGGGACCCGAGCTCTAGAACTCGTAGAGGCACAAAAATAAAAGTTCCAGAGATCCCTAACGAGATGCTAAAGCTGAAGGAGTCTATTGACTTGATGGAAAACATGCAGAAAGAGGCTGAGGAAGCCTATGAAAAAATGCATTAAGCAGGGAGTTGCGCTGGAAGGTTTGCTGGTTTTTTGCTGGTAACTGTGCTTTTTTGTCTGGTTTTCTGCTTCCTCGGGTTTTGGCTTGTTTGTTTGGGTCCTGCTCTTTTGTTCATAGTAGGCATATCATGTTTGTAAGGGTTCTCATTGATTATCTCTAATCTCCTTTTGTAAAAGGTTTCGGGTACCTTTCAAAACCTGTTTTTACCTTAATCAAAAACATTTGCAATAGTTGCAAATGTTGCATGCAATATGGTTACATCGGATTCTCATTGAAAATATGAGTGGGGAATTGACCAACAAGGCCCTACAATGGTGGAATAAGTCATTTAGTGTATGAGAGACTCGAATCAAGAAGTTATTTGTTGATTGTAACAAGTTAGAAGTGAATAGAACTCTGCAAATTCTGAGTTTTCAGTAATCCCGAGCATTTTGTGTTGACAGTCACATTGGATGGATTAATAGATTGAAACTAATGATTGTTTTGTGTTCATAGGAGGATTATAATCTCTTTTCATTTGAGGTAGTCGATTAGAGGTAGTATACAATCGTAGGTAAATTGTCTTGTAACTAGGAGGTTCACTGGTCCTGTCCTGACCAGTCAGTCAAATCATGGCTCCCCCATGAAATCTAACCATGGGAAACAGCTAAAGGTAGATGGAAATGCTAGGGGAATCAGTAATGTACATAATTGTAGAGTTAGGAGTCTTAGAAGTACAAGTTACTATTTTTAGATCCAAGCCCTAGGCGAGCATGCACTGTCTAGTTAAAGGTTTGGAGGAGAAACAGTGAGCTTTCATGAGCAGGGGAAGAAGTTACAGTACGGTCTAAGTACATGGATAGTTAGGGTTTAGTGTTACCTTGACATGATAGGTTGGTCGAGTTCATTCCAATCAATAAGGAAAAGTTTTGATTGAGTTTTACATTATGTTGCAGACTGTCCTAGTTTTTAGGCCTATTAGCCCTATAAGACCTAGTTTATAGGAACCCTATGTATGGATGACTTAGGGGTTTGAGACTTAAAAAATCCTTTGTAAAGTGGAAAATGGTATCTGGATATGGTCTTAGAATTTTGAGGTCTTTGGAAAAATTTTGCAAGAATTGAGAAAAACACACTATGTAGGGCTACAAGGAGATAAGCCTAATTAGGCCTCTTAAAGACACAAACTTGAGCTCGACTGAAAATTGAAAGGATATTCCTCAAGATGGATTCCAAATTGATCAAATTCAGTGTCTACATGGTTTTGGACACCCCTAAAAGTGATTCATGAAGATTAGTGTGGGAATTGACACTTAGACCCTTCTAAGTGTAAGTTGGAGAAGTGGAGATTTGAACTAACTATAGGGTGTTAGTCTTTCAAAGGGTGAAGCACAAGTGGAGATTCTTAGAGGAGAGTAGGATTAGGACTTAGTTAATGACCTAAGCCTAATAAGGACCTAGAGGAGATTAGGATCCTTGAAGAAGATAAGGAAGATATTCTTAGTAGATTGTGCAAGCAAGCCCCTTGGAACACTCACATCATATTGGTATCAGAGCTTGATTAAAGATCAGGCTTGTGGTGGATGTTTCAGCCTACTGAATCAGTGGGAGAGAATACACCTGGAGGATCATCAAAAGACAAAGTATTGGTGACTAATGCTGAGTTAGCCAAAAAGGTGGAAGAACAAGAAGAAGACAACAAGTCGTTAAGAGAAAGGTTGTCTCAAATGGAGCAACTCTTGGGAGAAGTCCAAGACAAAGCTGAGAAGATGAAAGATAAGATTGACCAGAAAGAAGAAGAAGAAGCAAGGGAGAAAGGAGTGGATATAGAACAAGAAGCTCCAACCCCTGACCCTGTCAGTGACCAAGAACCCTTCTTAAAGGCATTGAAGGCTTTGAGTGGTAAAGCTTTGGATGGTGTGCCACTATTTAGTGTACAAATATATCCAGATTCAGTAGTGGATTGGATAGATAGCATAGAGAACCATTTGAATGTGATGGTATCATAGAGGCCCAAAAAGTGAATGTGACCAAGTCAAGATTGAGAGGTTCAACTCTCACATGGTAGAAGTTTGTTCAAACTAATAGAGAGAAGGAAGGAAAGAGTCCTATAGCCACATGGAAGGGCACGGTGACTAAGATGAAGCAAACCTATTTTCCTAATGATTATGAAGTGAAACTACATAGAAGGAGACATAATCTCAGACAGAAAGACTTAGATGTCCAAAACTACACTGAAGAGTTCCAAAAGTTGTGCCTACAGTCACAAGTGGTTGAAGATGAAAGCATCAAGCTAGCTAGGTATTTGAATGGACTTAAATGGTCTATTCAAGAAGACAAGAGTCTAGTGAACTTCAAAACCATTCGTCAATGCTATCAAATGGCCTTGAAGATAGAGGAAAAAGGAAAGAGGAAGCAAGAACAAAGTTCTAAAGGAATAGGTAGAGGAAGAGATGGTAGAGGACAAAGAGGTGGCTATGGTGGGAGGAGTTTGGAATCAAGGACACAAGGAGAAGTCAAATATAATGAGCATAAAGAAGCAAGTTCTAGTAGAGGTGGTAGAGGAAGGAACTCCAATTTCGGAGGTAGAAGTGGTGGACAAGGAAGAGGCAATTACTTTTCCAATATGAAATATTATAATTATCATTGTAACCAAATGGGACACCCTGCCTATAGGTGTCCAGAGAAGAGTAGTACTTCTCAAGGAGGTAACAAGAGGACTAATCTAGTCCAAGAAGACATAGGTGTAGCTGATAAACACCTTGAGGTGCCATTAAACTTAGAGGAAGGTGAGAACCTCATGATGAGGAGAACATTGATCAAGGAGCCAATCAAGGAAGAGCCAAGCCAAAGGAGGTCTTTGTTTAGAATCAAATGTAAGGTGATGGGTAGATTATGTAGGGTTATCATAGACTCAGGGTCTACTGATAATATTGTATTAGAGGAAGTAGTCAGCAAGTTAGGCATGACAAGGATACCTCATACCCATCCTTACAAGGTAACATGGCTCAATAAGGGACAACATGTCTTGGTGAATGAGCAAGCATGGGTGGAGTTCTCTATAGGGATATATAAGGACAAGGTACTATGTGATGTGCTACCAATGGATGCATTTCACTTGCCACTAGATAGGCCATGGAAATTTGATCGCCAAGCTATCCATTATGGAGTGAAGAAATCCTATACTGTCAAGAAGGATAACATGACTTTCAAAATTCAGTCATTGTTAGAAGATGTAGAGATGAAGATAGCTGGTCCCAATGTACTAATGGTGAGTGAGAAAGAGTTCTTGGAGGCCATTGAAGAAGGAGAAGGAGTTGGCTTTGCACTGATGTTGAAGCCCAAGGAAGTGGAAGACAAAATGGTGAAGAGGACAGAGCTGCCACAAGAGATACAAGAAATGTTGCAGAATTATGAAGGCATTATAAGTGATGGACAGCCATCAACCTTATCCCCTCTAAGACCCATAAGCCATAAGATTGACCTTATCCCTAGAGCTAGCCTACCAAATAAGGTATCTTGCAAGATGACCCCTCAACAGAATGAGGAAATAGCTAGGCAAATTCAAGAGTTACTAGAACAAGGTCTTATAAGGAAGAGTATTAGTCCTTGTGATGTACCCACAGTCCTAGACCCTAAGAAAGGAGGTACTTGGAGATTATGTACTGACTCCAGAGCTATTAATAGGATCACTATTAGATATAGGTTCCCTATCCCCAGGATTGAAGACTTGATGGATTGTCTAGGAGGTGCAAGGTACTTCACCAAGATAGATTTAAAAAGTGGCTATCACCAGATAAGGGTGAATGAAGGAGATGATCGGAAGACAACCTTCAAGACCAATGAAGGGTTGTATGAATGGATAGTCATGCCATTTGGCTTATCAAATGCTTGATCAACTTTTATGAGGTTGATGAATGAAGTACTTAAAGACCACATTGGCAAGTTTGTAGTGGTATACTTGGATGATATACTCATCTTTAGTAAGACAAGAGAGGAACACCTCAAACATGTGGAATTAGTACTCAAGAAGCTACATGAAGAGAAGCTCATCATTAACTTGGAGAAGTGTGAGTTCATCAAAATTGAGCTAGTGTACCTAGGATTTGTTCTATCTCATGGTAATCTGAAAATGGACAAAAGTAAAGTAGAAGCCATCATGAATTGGCCTACTCCAAGGACAGCAACAGAAGTAAGGATTTTTCATGGCCTTTCTTAGTATTATAGGAAGTTCATAAGGCAATTTAGTGCTATTTGTGCTCCAATGTTGGATACAATCAAAGGAGGAATGAAGACCAAGTTCATGTGGAATGAACAAGCCAACAAGAGCTTTGAGTTGCTGAAGGAAAAGATTACAACCCAACCAGTGTTAGTCTTGCCAAGCTTTGAGAAGCTTTTCATAATTGAATGTGATGCAATCAACATAGCCATTGGGGCTGTCCTAAGCCAAGAGGGTAGACCAGTAGAATTTCACTCTGAGAAGTTGAGTGAAGTAAAGAAGAAGTATTCTTCTTATGAACTTGAAATTTATGTATTGGTTCAAGCCTTGAGAAAGTGGAGGCACTACTTTCTTCCCAAGGAGTTCATTGTTTATTCAGATAATCAAGCCTTAATTTTTCTGAATTCTCAAGAGAAGTTGAGCCACAAGAACATAAAGTGGGTAGAGTACCTACAAGCTTACAGCTTTAACATCAAACATAAGAAAGGTGTGCTCAAAAAAGTTTATAATGCATTGTCAAGAAGAGCTCTTACCATCCAGGAGATTCAGTTGAAGAGCATGGGAATAGATCACTTCAAGGATCTATATGCTGAAGATGAGGACTTTGTAGACATTTACAAGGTATGTGTTGAATACAAGAACCATTTCCATAGTGAGTATGTTGAATATACTTTGAAAAGTAACCTTTTGTTTAAAGGCAATAAGCTATGTGTCCCTAGAGGTTCCATTAGGGAGAACATGATTCAAGAGAAGCACAATGGTGCATTGACTGGTCACTTTGGGATTACCAAGACTCAAGAACTAGTTCAAAGATTCTACTATTGGCCGAGGATGAATATTGATGTCAAAAGGTATGTGGAGAGTTGTATAGTGTGTCAAAGAGCCAAGGGTACTTCATCAAATGCTGGCATTTATCAGCCCCTACCTATTCCTACTAGACCATGGGATTGCTTAAGCATGGATTTTGTAGTTGGGTTACCCAAAACAAGACAAGGCATGGATAGTGTTTATGTAGCTATGGATAGGTTTAGTAAAATGGCTCACTTTGTGCTACGCAAGACCACTAATGATGCCAGCCAAATAGCATCTCTATTCTTCAAAGAGATAGTAAGAATCCATGGGTTACCTAAGAGTATTGTGTATGATAGAGACACTAAATTTATGAGTCATTTTTGGAAGACTCTTTGGAAAAGACTAGGCACTAATTTATCCTTTGGATTTGCCTACCATCCTCAAACTGATGGATAGCCCGAAGTGGTGAATAGAAGCCTTGGAAATCTACTAAGGTGCTTGACAAAGGAGTACAGATAGCAATGGGATCAATTGATTGGGTAGGCTGAGTATGCCTACAATGACACCATCAATAGGTCAAATGGGAAGAGCCCCTTCAAGATAGTGTATGGAATACACCCTAGAGGAGTCTATGAGTTGAGAGACTTGAAGGATGGATTGAAAGAAAGTGGATATGCAAATGATTTTTCTCAAGCCATGCAAGAGATACATGATAAAGTCCAGAAAACCTTGACAGAGAACACCTTGAAACATAAGGCAAAGGTTGATGAAAGTAGGAGGACAATTGAGTTTAATGTGGGTGACATGGAGATGGTACATCTCAATAAATCAAGATTGCAGAAGGGAATCCCTCACAAGTTGTAGATGAGAATTATAGGCCCTTATCTTATCATGGCTAAGTATGGTGATAATGCATTCAAAGTTGAACTCCTGGAAGACAGTGGACTGTCACCTATCTTGAACATTATAGACTTAGCCCACTACAAAGGACCAAAGAAAGACTTGGATCAAAGTCTTCAAGTAATTAGAGATGTGGAGGAGCTACAATTACCCTTTGCCACAGTCACAAGAGCTGATAGCATACTAGATACAAGAGTATACAATAAAACCAGGACCAAAGAGTATAAGGAGCACTTGATCAAAAGACATGATCAAACAAATGCAGATGCAATACGGGTCAAAGAATTAGAATTCAAGAAGATGGGGATTGATCCAGGCATCCTCAATCCAAGTGTGGATTGATCTTTTTATTCTAGGGAGGATGATGTAGGAGCACCTAGGCTAACCTCCATGTTTGTTCATTTTGGCTTGTACTTGAGATTAGCCAAGTCAAGATAGGTTAGTTGTATTTTGACCTTAGGAGGTCTTAGCAATGTAGGCTAAGTGAGTTAGTCATTAGGACTAAGGTCACATCAATAGCCATTGTTTATAGTTTTCACATTCTTAGGCTTAGTTGTTAGTTGATGGATTGGAGTCATGAATGTGTCCTAATCTCATAAATGAGGACATAGAGATGCCATAGGGTCTTTATTGATCTTGGATCCTCGAAATAGAGAGGATAGAGGTCCTAAAATGTAGGGAGGGGGCATAATTGAAATGATGCCAAAAGTTGTTATTTTGTTGTCATGACAACATTTGCAATAATTGCAAATGTTGCATGCAATATGGTTACATCGGATTCTCCTTGAAACTAGGAGTGGTGAATTGACCAACAAGGCCCTATAATGGTGGAATAAGGCATCTAGTGTATGAGAGACTCGAATCAAGAAGTTAGTTGTTGATTGTAACAAGTTAGAAGTGAATAGAACTCTGCAAATTCTGAATTTCAATAATCCCGAGCATTTTGTGTTGACAGTCACATTAGATGGATTGATAGCTTGAAACTAATGATTTTTTTGTGTTATTAGGAGGATTAGAAGCACTTTTAATTTAGTGAGGTAGTCGATTAGAGCTAGTATATAGTCGTAGGTAAATTGTCTTGTAACTAGGAGGTTCACTGGTCCTATCCTGACCAGTAAGTCAAGTCATGGATCCCCCATGAAATCTAACCATGGGAAACACCTAAGGGTAGATGGAAATTATAGGGGAGTCAGTAATGTACATAATTGTAGAGTTAGGTGTCTTAGAAGTGAAAGTTACTATTTTTAGATCCAAGCCCTAGGCGAGCATGCACTGTCCGGTTAGAGGTTTGGAGGAGAAATAGTGAGCTTTCATGAGCAGGGGAAGAAGTTACAGTACGGTATAAGTACATGGATAGTTAGGGTTTAGTGTTACCTTGACATTCTAGGTTGGTTGAGTTCATTCCAATCAGCGAGGACAAGTTTTGAGTGAGTTTTACATTGGGTTGCAGACTATCCTGGTTTTTAGGCCTATTAGCCCTATAAGACCTAGTTTATGGGAACCCTATGTACGAATGACTTAGGGGTTTGAGACTTAAAAAATCCTTTGTAAAGTGGAAAAGGGTATCTAGATATGGTCTTATAATTTTGAGGTCTTTGGAAAATTTTTGCAAGAATTGAGAAAAACACATTGTGTAGGGCTACAAGGAGATAAGCCTAATTAGGCCTCTTGAAGACACAAACTTGAACTCGACTGAAAATTGAAAGGATATTCCTCAAGATGGATTCCAAATTGATCAAATGAAGTGTCTACATGGTTTTGGACACCCCTGCAAGTGTTTCATGAAGATTAGTGTGGGAATTGACACTTAGACCCTTCTAAATGTGAGTTGGAGAAGTGGAGATTTGAACTAACTATAGGGTGTTAGTCTTTAAAAGGGTTAAGCACAAGTGGATATTCTTAGAGGAGAGTAGGATTAGGACTTAGTTAATGACCTAAGCCTAATAAGGACCTAGATGAGATTAGGATCCTTGAATAAGATAAGGAAGATCTTCTTAGTAGATTGTGCAAGCAAGCCCCTTGGAACACTCACATCTATATCCTAGCTACAATTCAAATTTGGCCAAGACTTCCTAGGCTGGAAGAATTCCCAAATTATGTACAAAGTTATGAATTATTTCCCTTTTTACAATTGCATAACAGCTACGCTGAGTATGTCAAGATTAATGATGTGTTTATAATGAGACTATCTAGGGAGTTGCAAGGTTGCCCAGAATGGAGATTTTCTCTAGAAGCTATGGCATTCATCAGCCAATTTGTGTGTTATTTTATCCAATTTTCAAATTTCTCATATATTCATCTTGCAGGATTTGATGACTTCCCCTTGAAGCTACCCAGGTATCGTAATGACATGATCATGTTGATTGAAGTGATGAGGCAAGCAGTCCAAGTGAACCTGATCTGTGCAAGCACCATAAAGAAAGGCTATGACTTCCCCATGACCATTGGAGCCTACATCTATGCATCTCAGTTTGACACAAAGAATGTCCTGAGTTCATTCTCAAAAAAGTTTCAAATGGAGACTTATGAGGTCTTGAGGCCCCAGTATGACCCCGTGAGTTATGCTAGAGACCACTTGTAGATGGGTCGCACAATTTATCACATGGATGACATAGAAGATTATTGGGATAATTTCAAGGATGATCAGGAAAGAAGAGAAAGATTTTTGCAAGTTTCACGGTTGAACAAATCAAAAAGTTCAAAGTTAACATTGTAGTTGAGGGCATCGAAGATGATGGGAAACACATATATGATGATATGTATGTAGATAATATTAAATATATTCCTATAAGCTTTGAGCTCATGCAAGATCAAGCCATTAATGATTTACAGACCTTAATGGGTGGAATCTATAGAAGAACAGAGCAATGGGCCCAATGGATAATGGGTAAAAAGAAGAAGTCAAATAGTACTCCTCCTCCCCAAAAAAATCCCATAGCAATGGCAGTGAAAAATCCTGTAGCAACCTCAATGACTATTCCAACCGTGACTAAGGGACCAGCTCAACTAGAGGGCAGAAGTGATGAACCTCCTAAAAAAGAAGTCCCACTAGAAAATACATGTGGAGAAGGCTCAGTTCCTATCATTGGTTTGACAGAAGAAGAAGTAGCCACAGGTTTGGACAAGCCTATAGTGGAGCCCATTAAGACTATGGCAATAGACCAACCAACTTAGGATAGCACTTTAGATGTGTAGGATAACACCCAGATGCAAGAATCTCCAATTAGAGTAGAGGTGGGTGAAGATAGTTCCAGCACTTCGGCCACTAAATCGGATAAGGAGGCCAAAAAGAAATTAGAAGATACTCAGACCACCAAGGTAATCTCTTCTTCTCTAACTCCTATAAATCCATTCACCCATAGACCCAACTCCACTCCACTAGTCATCAGGAAGTTCTTTATAGAAGAATTGGTCTCTGTGACCAAATTTACTAGCGTCGAGTCTTGGATCGAGAATACCCTAGAGAAAAAAATAAAGAGGATAGAGGAAGGAGCTCCTAGCAAATATACCCTTTCATAGGCTTTACAGTCTAGTACCACCATGAGCTAGGTGAAGAAATCAAAGATGTCTACTTTGGGCCAAGATCCAGAAACATGGCACTTCACCATGGAGGTAGCAAAGCCTACAAAAGAAGGAATATTAGAAGATTTGACTCCTGATTTTGAGCTACAATAATTTGATATGGGGTTAGCTCGTCATGATACCAAGGTGGATTGGTGGAAATAAACTAACATAGTAATTAAAGAGGAGCTTGAAGAGCTTAAGGCTACTAAGGTGCAACTCAATGTAGAAGTCAATTAATAGACTAATTTTATCAAACAGTTGGTTGCTCCAGTCACAAGCCTTCCTAGCCATCAAACCATTTTTGACCCTGATGCAACAGAGAATAAAGCCATCATTGCCAAATTGAAAGAAGATAGACATTTTGGGAAAATCAGAAAAAATGGATCGAGAGACTCAAATATGAAGGGCTCATAGCTATTGAGCAACTGGGTAATGTTATCTTAAAGCTCAAAAAGGAGAGGAACAATGTTTATAAGAACTTGCAGACTCTCGCATCATAAATATTGAAGTGTCAAGACTACATAGTGATGTTTCACATGGTAGTCAAATTGAAAGTTAAAGAGGCAATAAAGGCCAAAATATTGCAGAAAGGTGATGAACCCTTAATTGAATGGCTTCAAAGCCTAGAATTTAAAACTAAGATGATAATCCAAGATGAAGGAGGGTTGCAGCAGATAGAAACCAAAATCAAAGAAGAACAAGACAGAGATTTCAAACTTCTCAAAGGTCTTACACTGAGTCATAAACAAGTGGTCAAGGGAAAGAACTAATCGGAGTGGTTAACATGAAAATATCTTTCTCTGATTATGTAGATAAGGTAGCACAATAGTCTTCCTCTCACCTGGACAAAGTACCAAATCTCCAATAGCTGAGCAATGTTAGAATAAATAAGAGGGGGGGTGAATCACTGGCCTCAAAAATTAACCCTTAAATCAACCCAAAAACTTATTACCACATTTATAAGCCTCTAGTTATATTCAGTCCTACAAGATGATTGCCTTGAAATAATTATATCAAATTACAACTTGTCAGAATTCTTTGTAAAACCTTCTACTGTATGTTTATCGATAAGTAGTCTTTCTATTTACCGAAATACAGTAAATAACTAGTGTATACCGATCAATCCATATTTAATTATGTGAAATGCAAAATAGTAAAGTAATGACTCATAAACACATTAACACACAGATTTTTAACGTGGAAACCCTGTTAAGGGAAAAACCATTGGGACCAGTAACCCAAATTTTCACTCTTCTGAAGTGAGCTCGGTGAAGATCCAACCTTGTTAAAGGTTACAAACACACTAATAGGTGTGACCTTGTTAGAGGATTTAAATGAATAGTTTGTCACTTAGTATCTAGAATCTAATGCTACCATCCTTGATCAAACACTCACTTGGCATGTCAATAGGTATCGGGCATATCCAATGCTACTTTGTATGATCAAAATTTTTGATACTCCTTGGGATGTATCTCAATTAGAAAAGACTTTTTAGTCCTACTTGGTTAAGAGACTTGATGCTTCAATGGTTAAAATGAAACAATAAATTGATCTTTACACATATACAACTTGAATTGCAGATTTTCAGATCTATTGTAAGTGCATTACCTTTCTGATCAATGTAATCAATTCAATATCTTTGCTTCACATTGTTCTGCTCTTTTATGTTGTATCACTATTTTTTTGTGTCTTTAGAATTTAGCTCTTTCCTTAGCTTGATTGATCAGGTGTGAATGAACACTTTCTTCTCCTTCAGAATCTCTTCAACATCTATTCTCTTGTCACTCCCCTTATTCACATTGAATTAGCTTGTCTCTTATATATGTAGACGTCCAAAATCGTCCCTATATTAATTTAATTAATATTCCCATAACACTATAATTAATTTTAATTAATTATATATATTATATTCTTCTATCTATTTAATTAAATTTATTTAGTTAAATATGATTCACTTCCTTTAGTATTTGAATTTAATTTAAACACTACTCTTCTTAATGTATTAATCTTATTAATACATTACCCTCCATAAATCCTCTTTTAAATAAATTTTTAATTTATTGACTCCCTCACATTTCTAATATTCTTTTAAACCACAATTAATTCAATTTAATTTAGATTAAAATTAATAAAACCTATTAATCCTACCTAGCAACCTACTATATTCCTACCCTACCCTACCTATTCCTCTTAATAATCTTACTTTCTCACTTAAGCACACACTAATCACACTTAAAATGTGATTCCTACACCTTTTAGCACTAATGGAGTGCTCACACATGTGTGAGCAACTCCTCAAAAAGGAAGCCACCAACTTC
>MU223457.1:4580713-4600797 GCA_018584345.1 Thuja plicata | reverse complement strand
AATTAATACCTTGATCATTATCACGGAGGACTTTCTTAAGAGCCTCTATAGCTTGGATAGAATCTTGATTATGGTTTTCTTGGATAAGCCAATTTCCCATTTTATCAAGTTTGGTTGAAAGGTTTTGTACGTGTTCAGGAGGAACTCTTAAAGTGTCATCTTCATCATGAGATGAGTGAGAAGAGTTATACTCCATAGAAGGATTGGAATCATGAGTTATCATATTATCATCCAGGATCCTAAGGAAAGGAGAGGACGACTTGAGATCAAAGGGACCCATAAGTCTACGGCTTCTTCTAACTGGGATACTATAAGTGGGACTAGAAGTAGTAAAGCTCATACACCCATACAATGCAAATGAGCTAACACAAAATGTTGATCTATTGAACTTAAATGTAATTTGAAAGAACATGCAAGATCTAACATAAACAATGTAAATCTAACACCAAAAAGAAAGGGTTGTCTATCGCGGGTTCACCAAAATGTAAAGTGGTAGAAAGGGGTAAGGAGATTATTTGTTAATTGTTGCTTGATTTGCTTAAAGTGTGTTGAGTTCCTTAACCCTACTTTACACTTAATTGAATTTGATTGATTGTATATTGTAATTATGATTAGGGAGAAGATAAGATGTTCCTCTTCTATTCCCAAATGCACAAATGGAAGATCCAAGTCGATCAACCCAAAGGAAGGGCTAATGCACAAATGAATCAACTATTTGGAAAAGAGAATAATAAGAAGGATATCTTAAATTCTGTTAATTATATGTATAGATATGATATATGATAGTAATTGAAGAAATAGGAGAAATGTACTAACCTTAAAGAATTTCAGATCAAAGAATAATGTTTTCTGAGGTCTGTAGACAATTTCTGGAAAAACTGAATTATGATCTGAAACCAAAATGCAGAGATGAACAAAACTTAGAAATATTTTTCTGTTTTGATGTCATTTTATGAAAAAGGTTGACCTTGACCCACAAATGTCAACCCTAACCCAATAATGTTGACCTTGACTTGCACAGGTCCAACAGAGAATCTGTTCGCGGAGTCTGACAGAAAGCTGAAAAGGGTATCTAGATCTGTGTCCAAATCTACAATCCCGAACATGTACCTACAAGAAAAAGATGATTGTTTTTTGGGGGAGGGGTTTGCCTTGGTCAAACCCCAATTTTGGAATTCACCTCAAATATATATAATTGAAATTGCATAAAGATAAACAAAGTAAATGCACGAATTCACCTTGCTTGTAAAAGCCCTTGTGGAGGATTCGAATCCTTGAGTCCACAAGTATGTATGCATCAAATATGTAGAATGTAGAATGGTAGGATTTCTTCAATCTCTTGCTTGTAGATCTCCAACACAATGTCTTGAATGGGTTCTTGAATTTGGAATAGGCTTGGAAGAAGGTGGATGGAGAGATCACTAAAAGGGCATCATGTAGCTTGAATCCTTCAATGGCCTCCAATGGATCTCCTTCATGAAAAATTGATGCTTGAGTGGATGAATGCTTTCTTGAAATCTTGCTCCTTAGCTTTCTTGAATCACACTTGAAGATAGTTTGAGAATGCTTGATCACGATTAGAAGACTTAGAGAAAAAGAGAGGAGAAGGCTCCCTTTTATATGAAACTAGGGCACAATCTTCTAAGGAGGCCAACATAGGATAATTAGATACCAATTAAATCCTTTACCCCTAGGAGAGGACCTATATTAAATATAATTTAGGAATTGACACTTTGAAACCTGAAATAGCCGACCCGGAAGCGGGAAATAACTTTTGCAAAGACCGACATCCAGAAATTGCAAGACCCTGAAGTTTGAACCCTGGGTCAAGGTTGAGGTTGACCTTGACCTAGGTTAGGGTCAAGGTCAACCTTGACCTAGGTTAGGGTTGAGGTCAAAATAGACCCAAAAGGTCAACCCTGACCTTGAAGTCCAGAATCTCAAGTCTGTAGTCTAGAATGCAGAAATTAGGCTGGAAAGAAGTGGAAAGAGGGACAGAACAGGGGGAAAGCCAGTTCTAGATTAGGAACCCATTCAAGGTTCTTTTCATGACCCCAAACCACTTACTCAGAAGGCTAAACAAGTATATAATGGAAGTGCTTCCATTTTCCAACTATACAGGAGCTTATATGATTGATAAAGTCTTGAGATTGGCTAGATTTAGAGTTGAATCTATTCGCCTGAGTTGGTTCCTGTCTAGGCCTAGCTTGGTTTACCTCTTATGTTCTCGGGTCAAGAACACACCCAATTAGTTTAGGAAAGAAAAAAATTCATTAAAGATTAAACACTTAAGGGATCTGTACCTATAAATTCAGAGGGAAATCAATTATTCAGTTACATTTCCCAACTGTTGTATTCGATTGTTTCTTACAAATTTGGGCATTTAAGAGTTAAAATATAAAAAGAAAAATATGTTTACCAACAAATTTTTGGTGACTTTACTAGGGAAGATATAGTCACTAGACTAGAAGGAATATCATGAGGAAGGATGGTGCTTCCCCATGAAGATGTGATTCATGTGCTTAAGCCAAACTTTGGATTCCAAGATGATCAAGACGATCTCATTTCCTTACTGAATACTTTTGCTTGGAGATACAGAAGCAACATTAAGCATTATAGAAATGCCATCCAAGTGCTTGAAAAAGAAGAGACAAGAGCATAAGCACTTGAAAGAGCCATCTAAAGGATAAATTTAAGAAGGGCACAATGCTGACCTGAATGTGAAGCTAAACTACAAAATTAGTTGAAATATTAGAGTCTAAAAGATTTCTTACAAGTGTAAAGAAAGAAGGTGGTACAAATCCAGTCTTTGAGAGACTTATAGAGATTGATTTTTCTCTAATTAAAGTACCATGCTGAAAGAATAGAGACACTAAGAGAAAAATCAGGCCTCCTTCACCTCCCAAGAAATCACCCCCTTTGTCTACTACCTGTTAGGTGATAAATTTGCATGGAGTAGTTGCTCCTCCTATTGTAAACCTAACACCTTATCTACCTCAGGAAGTTATGGAAGTTCCTTGGGTCACCGCAGTCAGTCCACTGTAGTTAGAAACATATAACCCACTTCCTTCAGGGTCAAGGAAGAGCTTTCTCAAATTCTCCAAAGATGGGAAAGTACCTACAGATGAGCACATTGTTTCCATCTTTGCATTCATTAATATCTTAGTAGTATAAGAAGAGGATGTTGTGGTTAGGTTATTTGTTGAGACCCTTGTTGAGGGTTCAGAAGATTGATTTCATCACTTGCCTAATTATTCTATTACGGATTGGGCTTCTATGAGAATGACTTTTGAGAGAAGATTTAAAACTGCCAAAGATGAGCATGCTTTGTTGACACAGTTGACTTCTATCAAAAAAGAGTCTTCTATAAGCATGAGGGATTTTGTTGCTAAATTTAACAAGCTTGTTAAACGTATCCCAATAGCTAACCAGCCTACTACAGGTAATTTGAAAACATTTTTCATAAGTGCTATACCACCCGATATCAGCTATGATTTAAGAAGGACAAACCCATCCAATTTGGATCTCGCACAGAGGACTGTTGTAGAGTTAGAAGACCACATGATCTCAGCAGGGAAGTGGAAACAAGAGATACAAACTAGGGCTAGTAATAGCATTACCACATCATCAGATGAGATGATTGAGAAATTATCCAATGAGTTCATCGCCTTCAAGAGACAACTTCCTAGATTTAATAATCCTTATCAGAAAAATTTTCAAGACCAGCCTAGAAGAAATAATAATGTGAGAAATACTAATGGAAAAACATTATAATTGACTGCTCCACAACAAAGGCTAGCCATAGAAGCTCCTCCCAAAAGGGGAAACATGTGTGCTTTTCACCTAAGAATAGATCATGATGGAGAAAGTTTCCCTAATGTAGCTCGTGCCTAGTAGATGCATCAAAAAGATGAATGGAATGTTGGAGTGTATGGAGCTCAACTGGATTCATGCTCACATGGCAACTCTAAAAACTTATTTTTTGAGTATGTGTCAGATTCAGAACAAGATACGGCATGTTATGCTACCATAGATGGGACCTCTTATGTAGTATTAACCTAGAGTCAGAAAGAAAAAGTCCTTGTTTCCACAACTCCACCAAAAGTTAATGAGGCATCTACTTCTTTCTCTAAAGACATAAACCAAGGAGTATATTTTTTGCAATCGGGTAAGGAACAAAATTATTTTGATATTATTCAATTCTGTAAAGATTCCATAATTCATATTTCTCCTATAGACTATCTTAAGTCTAACCCTGTAGAGTTGCAAAAGTTAGTGGACTATTATAAAGGAGGGACCCAGTATTTAAACCAAAATGTCATGACTTCAATAGAAGATGAGTCTATTTTGGGAGGTCTACTTGAGTAGAGAGAGTCATCTATTTTGGCTACTTCACCGGGTCGAAAGCCTAACCCATTCTATGTGTCATTGTTTATTAATGGTTGTAAGTTAAGTAATTGTATAATAGACTCGGGTACCTTAGACAATGTGATACCATCGACTGTAGCTAAGGATTTAGGTATCACTCTCACTAAAGCCCATGGTAGATGCTACTCCATGGACTCTAAAGAGGTCCCTTTGATTGGGAAAATCAAAGATGCTCAATTGGCTTTAGCAGCACACCCTAAGAAGAAAATGTTATTAACCATTTTGGTTGTTGATATACCTGCTAGTTATAGTTTTTTGTTAAGAAGGAGATTTTGCAAGGATCTAGGAGGTGAAATAAAGATGGATTGGTCTCAGGATTTAATCCCAGTAGGTAACAAAAAGATAAAATTGGTTCTTGAAGAGAAAGAAAAGTTTACAGTACTAAAATCTGATGACCCCAAAGCCTAAATTTTGTATCAAAAATTAGAATTTGGCAATTACATGATTTTTAAGAATAGTCATGATGAAGAAATCAAACCCAGAGAGAAGGAAAATCAGCCCCCTGCTGAAGGAATGAAACCTCAGATTTGGACTCTTGAGTTTAACTGTAGTTGTGCATCGTTAGGATCCAGTGTAGGTGTAGTTCTAATATCGCCAGATGGGGAATTTAAACCCATGGATTAAAAATTAGAGTTTGGGAACACCAATAACACAGCTGAGTATGAGGCCCTGTTGCTAGGAATTATTACTGCGAAGGAAAAGGGTGTGAAAGTCTTAACAGCTTGAGGTGATGCTGAGTTAATCATGCACCAAGTTAAAAATCAATACTCTACAAAGAACCATAGATTAAAAAACTACAGGAACAGAGTATGGGACAAAATTGAAGCCTTAGATGCCTTCTCTATTGAGCCCATACTAAGAGACTTGAATTCTAAGGTAGAATCCTTAGTTGTATCAGCCTCATTACTCCTCCCTCACCTAGATTCCAAAGATAAGAAGTATCAAATAGAGGTTGTGTATAGATCATCTATACCTAACAATGTAGAAGATTAGCAAGTGTTTGAGGATGAAAAGAATCTTCTTCTCTTTTTGGAAAGTGGCGGCGATTTTCATAAAGATGCTCTTGGTAGTCATAAAGGAAATATTTATGACAAAAAAAAGAAAGATAAGTCAGGGCTCATCTAGCTGCAAGGTAATATAATTCCTCCTCACCTGGTCACACTTGAAAAACTCTTCAATAGGCACGATACGTTTGTTAAAATGAAGCAGAATGAGAGGGGTCCTACTACTGGTGAAAATGAAGGAATTAACATCAAAAGTGAGAAAAGCCCTAAGATGATCAACATTGGGAAATGTTGTACTGAGGAAAAGAGGGAAGAAGCTAGAAAATTCTTCCTAGAATACCAGGATGTCTTTGTGTGGAGTTATGAATACTTAAAGAATTTTATGGATGGGAAATTCAAACATCAAATCCCTTTAAAACCTGATGTTGCTCCATTCAAGTAGAAACAAAGGAATTACAACCCCAAGATTACTGATGCTATATTCAGGCAAGTTGATAAAATGCTTAAAGTTGGGATTATATATCCTATCCATCATTTCACTTGGATAGAAAACATAGTTCCTGTGAGAAAGAAAAATGGGGAAATAAGAATCTGCATGGATTTTAGAAACCTAAACCAATCTTCTTTGAAGGATAACTACGCTCTTCCCAACATGGACCACCTATTACAAACTGTGGCTGGAGCTGAGATAATTTCTATGTTAGATGGTTTCTCAGGGTACAATCAGATAGAGGTGGAGAAAGAAGATCAACACAAAATGGTGTTCACTACTCCATGGGGCACGGTCGCTTATCACAGGATGTCGTTCAAATTTATGAATGTTGGGGCTACCTTTCAGAGAGGTATGGATCTTTCCTTTGGTGATATGAAAGATAAAATAATTGGTAATTATCTAGATGATCTTACAGTGTTTTCTAAAAGAAGGGTAGATCACATGAAAGATTTGAGGAGAGTGTTGCAAAGATGTAGAGAGCATGGAATCTCTTTGAATCGCAAAAATTCAGTCTTCTGTGTGACTGAAAGGGAAATTACTAGTTCACATTGTTTCCCAAGAAGGTATAAGAATTGACCCAGATCAGGTCAGAGCAATCTAGCAACTAAGCCTACCTATAAACAAGACTAGAGTAAAATCATTTTTCGGTCAAGTAAATTTTCTCAGGAGTTTTGTCCCAGATTTCTCAGAAATTACCAAATGCATAGTATATATGATGAAAGGGAATTAAAATTTTAAGTGGAATGACCTTGGCAAGCAAGCTTTCAACACTATTAAGAATGCCAAATCCAATGCTCCAATTTTATGCCATCCAGATTACATGAAGGATTTCATAATCTATTGTTACTCCTCTGAACATACCTTCACAGCTATTCTCATGCAATAAAACAAGGAAGGAGTTCAAGCTCCTATTTCTTTTATGAGCACGCCACTGAAAAATCATGAGTTAAAATATTCTCAGATTGAGAAACATGCCTTCACTATGGTAAAGGCTTTAAAAAATTTCAAATTCTATATTTTGCACTCTCACTCCTTTGTTTATGTGCCTGATATTGTAGTAAAAAGCATATTGACTCAACCAGACATGGGATGTAATAATAGAGGAGCATGGGTGGCTAAAACACAAGAATATGATGTAGAGATCAAACCCACCAAATTGGTGAGAGGAAATGCACTGTGCAAAGCAATGGCGGAAAACTAGGTGGATGAAACTCCTGAAGCAAAATAATTGGTCTTAGCGGTGAGTATGCAAGACCCTTGGTTTGAAAATATTCTATATTTTCTGATGTATGGTGAATGCCCTGAAGGATTGACTACAAAGCAAAGAAGAGATCTGAAGTTGAAGGCTTCCAAATATGTTATCTAGGAAGATAGATTGTATAAGAGGTCAATAGATGGTACTTACCTCAAGTGTGTTGACAAACAATAGTAGGAGAAACTGTTGAAGGTGTTTCACGATGAGGCTTGCGGGGGACATTTTTCTTCATCAGTTTCTGCATTCAATATATTAAGACAGTGCTATTATTGGTCGAGGATGTTCAGAGATGCATATCATTGGGTATTAAAATGTGAGAAGTGCAAAATTTTTACTTGAAAGCCACAGTTAGCAGCACTTTCACTTAGACCAGTGATAATTGAAAATCCCTTCTAGCAGTGGGGTCTTGACTTTATTGGCCCTATAAATCCTGCACCTAGTACGGGCCATACCTATATAATCACTGCGATAGACTACTTTACCAAGTGGGTGGAGGCAAAAGAAACTAAGAAGACTAATTCCAAAGTGGTATGTGAGTTTATTAAGGAAAACATCCTAGTAAGGTTTGGCGTACCTGTCAAGTTAGTAATGGATAATGCTGCATATTTTTCTTCTTTGGAGATTACTAAATTTTATTTTGAGTATGGCATTTCAATTAGCCACTCATCAGACTATTTCCCACAAGGATGTGGTCAAGCTGAGTCCAGTAATAAGAACTTAGTGAATATCATGAAGAAACTCATAGTAGATAACCAAAGAACCTGGCACAAGAAAATTCATGAGGCACTCTGGGCTTATAGGGTGACTCCCAAAAGAGCTATTGGCATTTCCCCCTTTGAGCTTGTCTATGAAGTTGAAGCCAGTCTCCCACTACCTTTGGAGTTGGCTACTTGTAAGTTAAGAACATTAGTAGAAGATGGTATATATAAAGATGGTTTAGAAAAGAGAATCTTGTACCTAAACATGCTCGAAGAAGAAAGGGAGGAAATGGTTGATCACATCACACAGCATCAAATGCATGGAAATCTTGAGACGTTGTGGAAAGAACCCTTCAAGATTCATCAGGAATTCAAGAGGAATTCTTTCAATTTGACTTATTTGGATGGTGAGGCACTACCCCTGACATATAATGGTCAGGACTTGAAGTTATACCAGATCTGAATCAAAAATAGGTAGCCCTGCATTGTATATAGTTTTGTTTAGTTCTTGATTTTTTTTTCCTTAGATAGGTGTCCTTTCTTTGTCTTCCTTTCCATGTTTTGCTTTAGTTTTGTTGTGTAGCCACCTTTTCTTATGAGCTTTGCAAAACTGGAGACTTGAGTTCCTTGCTTGGACATGTGAATGTCCAAGTACCCAGACAGAGCCAGTTGTTGCCCCATTTTTGTTCTCCAGTTTTTTTTTTAGACAAAAATGGATGTTTTGTGTGTTAGTAATGGTCTTAAAATCATGATGCAAATTTGATTCTAAGTCTAGATTTCCCCTTAGGCTAGGAGGCCTTTATCAGGTTTTCCTAAATTGACTTCTCTTCTTGTAAGCCAAGGGATTTTTGTCAAATTCATGTTATATATTGGATAGGTTAAGCTCCCAAATCTGATAAAGGTCATGTTTCAAATATCTCTAACATTGTTTTTATGTGAGTTTGAGATGTTTAGGCTTGATACCTCATTTTGGCTCATTGGCGGAAAATCAGTTCTGAGCTTCTCCTTAGTGGAAAATTGATTTTCGGCCTTCTCTTCGATGGATTTTCACCTATAGAGTGCGTGTTCTACAGATGAGAATTCAAAGAATATCAACAGTTGGTGGAAGTTAGAGATAGACAATTTGAAGTCAACACGACTATTGCACCCAAGCAGATTCTCTATAGGTGAAATAAATGATCAAATGATGAAGGATTTGAAGTAAGAATTCTCCCTAGCGGAAAATCAAAAATTATCTTCTCCTCGGCGGGCTTTGACTCATGAAGGTAATTTTTTTCCAAATGACATAAGTGAAGTGATAGATCATGGATACTCTTGAAATATGTGGATAAACCTTTTACAAAGGAAATTGAAACCATTTGACTCTTATATTCAATGAGAATCTAAAATAGTGGCTTATTGGCGAAAAAGCGGAGAATAGCTTCTCCATTACTCCAACAGGCGGGTTTTGACTTGCGGGGTGCATTTTCTGCCAAATCATTATGCACAAAGTCATAAAGGAAATTCAATCTCACATGAAACCTAAGGCATAAAATAAAGATAATAAATTTGTCACATGTCATTGTAGCATTGTAAAAATACTAAAATTGCCCTTGGTGGATTTCTGAGTAAGGAGTACTCAAAAAGCATTTCTCTACCAAAGGAGAAGTGGAAAAGTCATTTTCCGCTACTCCTAGAAAGTTACTATTACACCTACCATAAGTGAAAAAACACTTTCTAATGGCCCATAGAGGTGTAGTAATAAATTCAAATAAAGTCATTTTCTTCATAACGGAAATTTTCACATTGATTAAGTCTTTTTCATCTGTGTCGTGTGGGAAGGAAGCAATTAATGGTAAGAAGTCAAAGTTTATAAAAATTGGAGAAGTGCGGTAAAAAGAGTTCCCTTCTATTTGTCAATTTTCCTAAATTAATCTCTAATTTTAAGTGCTTATTGCTTTCATATTACTGAGGTAAACTTTTGTTTTCTGATTCAAGTTAAGCTAAACATGGCCACCATATTCATGGGATTTGACAGGTTGAATGATATCACCTCTGAATGGCACAAAATCATGGATACTTCTCTGAGGTTATTTCACATGCGGAGCTTTCACAACAGGTTGAATGCAGAAAGAATACATCCCATTACAGAGAAGTTGAAGGAAAGCGGGTTAGTTGAAGCCATCGGCTTTCTTGTTGCAGTTCAAGCCCAAGGGCTCATCCGGGAATGCATAGCCCGTTATAATCCAGATACTAAGCAGATTCTTCTTCCAAATGATATGGTCTTACTCTCTATTGATCAAGATTCTATTCAAAAATTCCTTCATATTCTGGAGCAAGCTGAATACTCAGAGATGAATTAGAGCCAAGCAGTCACTGAATATGGAGTGAAGAAGATGACATGGAGGAAGGAGATAATGAAAACATGGATCCAAAAGTGAAAACATGGATCCAAAAGCCTAGGAGCACCAAGGGAAAATTTCCTAAGATACTTTATAGCATTGATCTAAGGCCATAAATTGTAGACATCCTGGTATTACTTCACAGGATCAGAGGTGAGATTGATGTAGTTGACTTTGTTGAGCATCATTTCCTTTTAGTCCAAGTGATTTTCTCCCAGCACAATTTTATTGATTGGGCTCACATGGTAAGAGAAAATCTTTTGAGTTCCCTTAATAGATCTAAGTACCAGAATGAATTTTATATGTCTTCAATTTTATTGTATATCCTATCTATAATTCAAATTTGGCCAGGACTTCCTAGGCTAGAAGAATTCCCAGATGATGTAAAAAGTTATGAATTCTTTCACTTTTTACAATTTCATAACAGCTACGCTGAGTATGTCAAGATCAATGATGCGTTTGCAATGAGATTATGTAGGGATTTGCAAGGTTTCCTAGAAAGGAGATTTTATCCAGAAGCTATGGAATTCATCAACCAATTTGGGTGCTATTTTATCCAATTTGCAAATTTCTCATATATTCATCTTGTAGGATTTGATGACTTCCCCTTGAAGCTGCCCAGGTATCGCAATGACATGATCATGTTGATTGAAGTGATGAGGCAAGTCGTCCAAGTGAACCTAATCTATGCAAGCACCTAAAAGAAAGGATATGACTTCCCCATGACCATTGGAGCCTACAGCTATGCATCCTGGTCCAACACAAAGAATGTCCTGAGTGCATTCTCAAAAAAGTTTCAACTGGAGACTTATGAGGTCTTGAGGCCCTAGTATGACCCCATGAGCTATGCTAGAGACCACTTGTAGATGGGTCACACAATTTATCACACAGATGACATAGAAGATTATTGGGCTAATTGAAAGGATGATCTGGAAAGAAGAGAAAGATTTTATGCAAGGTTAACGGTTGAACAAATCAAAAATTCAAAGTTAACATTGTAGTTGAGGGCATTGAAAATGATGGGAAACACATATATGATGATACATATGTAGAGAAGATTAAATATCTTCCTATAAGATCTGAGCCCGTGCAAGATCAAGCCATTGATGATTTGCAGACCTTAATGGGTGGAATATATAGAAGAATGAAGCAATGGGCCCAACGAATGATGGGTAGAAAGAAGAAGTAAGAAAAAACTCCTCCTCCCCTACAAACTCCTGCAACAGTCATAGTGAAAACTCCTATATTAGCCTCAGTGACTATCCCAACCATGACTAAGGGACTAGATCAACTAGCGGGCGGAGGCGATGAACCTCTTGAGAAAGCAGTCCCACTAGAGAATACATGTGGAGAAGGCTCGGTTCCTATCATTGGTTTGATAGAATAATTAGTAGCCATGGGTTTGGAAAAGACTATAGCTTAGCCCATTGAGACTGTGGAAATAGAGAAACAAGCTCAGGATAGCACTTTAGATGTGTAGGATGACACCCAGATGCAAGAATCTCCAATTATAGTAGAGGTGGGTGAAGATAGTTCCAACGCCTCAGCCACTAAATCGGATAAGGAGGTTGAAAATAAATTAGAAGATACTCAGACCACCAAGGTAGTCTCTTCTTCTCTGAATCCTATAAATCCATTCGACCATAGACCCAAGTCCACTCTACCAGTCATCAGGAAGTTTTTTATAGAAGAATTGGTCTCTGTGACCAAAGTTACTAGTGTCGAGTCTTGGATCGAGAATACCCTAGAGTGAAAAAGAAAGATAATCGAGGAAGGAGCTCCTAGCAAAGATACCCTTTCATAAGCTTTATAGTCTAGTACCATCATGAGCAAGGTGAAGAAAGAAAATATTTTGTCTACTTTGGGCCGAGATCCAGAAACAGGACACTTCACGATGGAGGTAGAAAAACCTACAAAAGAAGGCAGATTAGAAGATTTGACTGCTTCTGATTTTGAGCTACAATAATTTGATATGGGGTTAGCTTGTCATGATACCAAGGTGGATTGGTGGAAATCAACTAATGTAGTAATTGAAGAGGATCTTGAGGAGCTTAAGGCTACTAAGGTGTGACTCAAAGCAGAAGTCAATGAATTGACTAATTTTATCAAACAATTGGTTTCTCCAGTCACAAGCTTTCCTATCCCTCAAACCACTTTCGACCCTAATGCAACAGAGAATCAAGCCATCATTGCCAAATTGCAAGAAGACAGACATTTTGAGAAAATCGGAAAAAACTCGATCGAGAGACTCAAATCTGAAGGGCTCGTAGCTATTGAGCAACTGGGTAATGTTATCTTAAAGCTGGAAAAGGAAAGGAACAATGTTTATAAGAACTTGCAGAATCTTGCATCAGAAAGAATGAAGTGTCAAGACTGCATAGTGATGTTGCACATGGTAGTCAAAATAAAATTTAAAGAGTTAATAAAGGCCAAAATCTTGCAGAAAGGGGATGAACCCTTAATTGAATGGATTTAAAGCCTGGAATTTAAAATTGAGATGATCACCCAAGCTGAAGGAGGGTTACAGCAGACAGGAACCAAAATCAAAGAAGAACAAGACAGAGATTTCAAGCTTCTCAAAGGTCTTCACACTGATTCATAGAGAATTGGTCAAGGGAAAGAACTAATTAGAGTGGTTAACATGCAAAAATATTTCTCTGATTATGTAGATAAGCTAGTAGAGCAGTCTTCCTCTCCTCTCACCTAGACAAAGTACAAGATCTCCAACAGCTGAGCGGGTGCATATATAAAGTTATGGAGGAATTGCCAGATCGGGTAAATACGGTTAAGACTATGGCCAAAGATCATTCCTGGTGGCTCATCAGATATACTAATGTTCATATTAACAGATATGAGGAGCTTATTCTGATCATCATAGTTGTTACCACCTATAAGGTGTGTTTAGACAAGGAAAATTTAGATAAGGGGAAGAAAACAAAGACATAAATATGTTTCCCCCATATACTAAATTTTGATAGACTTTGTAATCGATAAATGTTCTCTTATTATTTAGCATTTTTGGTTAGAGAGGTTGAACCATTTTGGTTACACTTTTGTAATGGTCAAGCTCTAAAATCTATATGTGCTATTTTAAAAATCAATAGAAAGGTCAGCTAAATTTTGGCATAAGGAACTTCGTTTTGCTGAGTCAAAATTGTTTATGTTTGAATGCCAATGTTTTAACTATTCCATTGCATTTATCTTTCTATTATTTTAAACATTTCTTTGTATTGAATTTTCAATTCATGATTAAATCAGAGTCTTGTATTAAGATTTAATACAATTAATCGAGGGAAAATCTGAGTATTTTTCTTTTAAATCATGAAAGATGTTCTTTTGAAGTGTTCAAAATCAGATTGAGTCATTGTTGTGTTATCATTGATCTTTTAGTTTTGCATGCATATCATCATTATCTACCTTTGCATTACCAACTTTAGGAACTTATATGATTAATAAAGTCTTGAGATTGGCTAGATTTAGATTTGAATCTATTCACCTGAGCTAGTTCCTATCTAGGCCTAGCTTGGTTTACCTCTTCTATTCTTGAGTCAAGAACACACCCCATTAGATTAGGAAAGAAAAAAATTCATTGAAGATCAAACACTTAAGGGAGCTATACCTATAAATTCAAAGGGAAATCATTTATTCAGTTACATTTCCCAACTGTTGTATTCAATTGTTTCTTACAAATTTGGGCATTTAAGAGTTAAAATATAAAAAGAACAATCTGTTTACCAACAATAAGCATGATGAGTCTGCAAGTCATATTGGAAATCTATTGGAATAGTGTAGCCTTGAGGATAACTAGGAGCATGAGGATCTTGATATGGTTAATATGAAGGTGTATAGGTAGCACCCTCATGGAATGGAGACTAGAATAGATATTGATAGGACATTCTCTCATCAAATGAGGACACGTTGAAAGATTCATATAAGCTAGAAAAAGGGTGAAATCAGAAAACCAAAAACACAAACTTGCTTTTTACATACCAGCACCTTGTCTGCTTGAAACCAGTAGATACTTGCTCAGATTCGCTAGATATGCCTCAAAAGAGAAACCTCCTCTAGGTCAATACTATGTAATCAACATATCAAAGATAACATAGTTTTGAAAGATAAAAAAATGTATGTGGTCCCACCGGGCGTGCCAGAACTGTTATACACCAAATTTGCACCCTATTAAACTCGTTAGTATAATGATCTAGTATAACATGGGAATCACTTCTAGGTTGTGGCACCTTTTCTAATTGAAGTGAAACCTTTAGATTCTAGTTTGGTTCCTCTTGGATAATCACCTATTTTTCTCTTAAAACTTGAAAAGTAAACTTGGGAGGAAAAGGGATAGAAGAAGAACTGAAAGACAATAAAGCAAAACTTAATCTAAAAGGTGATACACTAGAAAGACATGAATTACAATACAATGACCAAGAATTAGCATGAAATTCCTAAATTAGGACTAGTACAACTTCCTAGATAGGCTTGCAAAAGTGTTTCATAGAGAGGCCTGAGATGAAAAATATTCAAGGAAAGAAAAGATTTTCACAAAAACAACTTCAAGAAGATAGACATAGACTATGACCTGAAAACAAATATCCACTCCATCAAATAGGCACAAGAATGAGACAATATAACAAGGAATGAACAAAATTCACAAGATTATCCTTATCAATCATCCACAATACAGAAAGATGCAAAAAAGAAAGAAGACTCAGAATAACCCACAAACTTCTTCAATACTCAGTCAATATATTATGCTTTAGAAATAATCCCAAGACATATGTAAACCTGAGGGCAGGGAAAATTCCACAAAAAGTCTTGCATAAGCCTTAGAAAACTAAGAATTAAAAACATATGAAAATTTTTAGGATAGAGAAAATGTCATAGAAAAATCTTACATATTTTGAACCTCCTCTACAAAAGATCAAAAAAATAACTTATAAACAAGCTCCCCCAGCACACAAGCTTGGGTGTCAATCCATTCGATCAGATCAGGGAAGAATTAGGGTTACAATAGATATCCATTAAACAATATAGATTATGTTCATTAAACAAAGAGGGTAAACATTTATTTTCCCTAACTAGCCTTATGTTCATGCTTTTCAATTATGTCATTTTTTATAATATAAAAAAGGGAAGCAAAGTAATATATGATTGATTCAAAGCTCCTAAAATCGTTGATGATGTTAAATTATAGTTTTTTCAAGTATTGTAATGAGCTTCTTGCACTTGGAAAAATATCTCAGAAGATTAGATAGCCTTGCACATATCTCTCATCACCATAAATTTGAGCAAACAAATTAGCTCAATCCATCTATCCCCTCTACAATTTGGAACACATCACCACTGCCATAAAACCCTGAGATAAGATTTAAATATTTGAATTTAAATGAAAACAATCACAAGCAGTGCCAAAATACCTCATCAACATCCTATATTTGAGCCTTTATTAATTTTAAAACATGACCATTGATCTCCTTTAAGTCACCCAGGCATCTAGATCTGATCTAGACACGTGACACGTAGGTGCAATGCCTTGAACATTAGACCTCGAACATCTTGGATTTAAGTCATAGCGCCCACCGTCAAATCTAATATTACTTGCTTTACCTTTATCTTGTCCTTTGGCGCTAACCTCAAGTGACTTGGACATGCATCATCTTGGCACATTGCCTTAATGAATAAAAACCTTCATCTTTGTCTTCGAGGCTTAACGCCTGCCATCAGATCTTCAAAAAATTATGGTGTCTTTACTTCTTTTAAACCCAGAACCCATGATGTCAGCAATGTCAGATGTCAACTTGGCACAATGCCTCACATGTTATCCATCAATCATCTTAACCATGAGGCAAAGCGCCAACCGTCAGATTGAATATGACTTGATTGATCTTTACCTTTATCTTTTTGACTTCAGCCCGACTTTGCCATGGACACGTGGCACAATAGCGTAATGTCTTGATCGATAGCAATCTCCATTTTGGCCATCGAGGGAAAGTGTTGGGCATTGGATTGAAAGAAACTTGATCATAGATTAACTAGCCACAGACCTCAAAGAAAGGTGACCCCACTGTCCACGTGGAACAACAGTGCAATGCCTTAAAGAATATTCAGTTTGATTTGGTGATTAAGGCTATGTGATGACCGTCCGATTGATTCCTCCCTGTGAGCTGAAATCACATTCCACTAAGAGCTTGGCCTTCTGTGGATAGTCATTGACACAATGTGATGCCTCAATAGATCTTCAAGCTCCATCTCAGTGATTAAGGCATCGCGGTGACCGTTGGATCTATCTTAAGTCTGAACTTTATCCTAACTCATCTTTAACCCCTGTAACATATAAAATGTAAGATAATAAAATGGGGTAATTAAATTTAATGTAAGATACAATTGTGTTGTTACATTTGAAATTAGAATGTTTATTGAAATGTGAGGGATAAATAAGATGTTCCTTTTATCCTCAAATAAACAAGGGAAGGATCCAAATTGATTAACCCTAAAGGAAGGATCAATCCATAAATGAATCAATCGATTGGAAATAAGAATAAAGAAGATCTTAAATTCTATTTTATAGAAAAGAATATATGATAGGTTTAGAAATATAAATAACTTTAATTAAAATGAATGGGAGAAAAGTACTAACCTTGAAATTTTATAGATCTAAAGAATGCTATTTTGGGGGGTCTGCACTGAGTTTCTAGAAAATCTGCAACTGGATTTGGAACAAAAATGCAGAGACAAACAAAACCCAAAATCTTTTTCTGATCTGACAAAGTTCCAATTTTGACTCTCAAGTCAATGTCACCCTTGACCCAAAATTTTCAATTTTGACCTAGGTCAGAATTGACCTCTAAAATATTCGATAGAAACTTTGTTTCTGGATCTTGATAGTTTATTAAAAAGGGTATCCAAATCTGCACTCTAGCTCACTGTTTCAACCCTGTCCCTGCAAGAAAAATGGTTTGTTTGTTGGGGGGGTTTCCTTAGTCAAACCTCAGTTTTAGAATTAACCTCAAAGTATAATTGAAATTGCATAAATAAAACAAAGGAACTGAACAAATTCACCTTGCTTGTATGGAAACCCTTGTGATAGATTTGAATTCGTGGATCCACAAGTATGTATACACCAAATGGATGTAGAATGTAGAATGTAGAATGTAGGATGTCTCAAAGCAATTGCTTGTAGATATTCAATACTAATCTTGAATGGATCTTTGAATAGGAAGAGGCTTCAACGGAAACTTGATTAGCAACTGCATTCATCTGTTTATTAATATTGACATAGTTGTTAGGTTTATGAAACATATTAGGATTAGGAGCAACTTCACTCTTATCAACTAGAACATGATCCATTGGAGTGTTGCTCTCAAATTGACTCTCTTGTAATTGATAATGATGAAGTGCTGCAAAAAGTTGTTGAAAACAGGTAAATTCAATAAGAAAAATCTTATCTCTAATATCCTTTTGTAAATTTGAAATAAACATATGTTGAATATCAATATCAAGAACATGATAAGAAATTTGAGCATACAAATGCTTAAATCTACCAATAAAATTAGTCAATTTTTCCTTAATTTTATTTTTACAATGCATTAAATCAGTTAAGGAAACTTGCGCACCAATGTTATTTTGAAATTGTTGGATGAAGGTATTAGCAAGTTTAGGAAAAGAATCATTAGAATAAGGAGGCAAAGAACAATACCATTGCAAAGCTTTATCACGAAAAATTCTATCAAACAACTTAGCTAAAATCCTATGGTCATGAGAATAATCACTACAAAGGATTTGAAATGTTTTAACATGAGTAACAGGATCTCCTTTACCATTGTAATTCTCAAGATGAGGCATATCGGCTTGCTGAGGGATAGTAGCATAAATAATGTCTAAGGATAAAGGACTACCCATGCCACACGTAGGAATGCTAAACTTGGATTGGGTTAAATATGCAAGTAGTTGTTGTAAAGGTGACACAGTTTGAGACAAACTAATAATTGTAGAATCATTAGAAGAAATAGGTGGCATAGAAATATTAGGAACACTAGGAAAAGTGTAGGAAGTAACATGAATGGAAGACACAATCGGTGGAACACTTCAAACCATAGTTGGAAGGGGATTGGAATAAGTAAAAGGCACACTATGATATGAAGGTTGTAAGGTAGGTAGAGATACCAGTGGAACACTCATAGGAATAGATAAAATTGGGAGAGATGTAGTCATCAAAGGAGGAGTGTAAGTAGGAATTCTAGGTAAAGGAATGGAAGAAGGTCCCTCACTAGTGATAGGGGGAGTGAATCCTCGACATTGAACCTCTTGAGCTAAAGGTTTAATATTCAAATGCATAATATCAGTGATACCACGCAAGAGATTAACACCTTGATCACTATTATGAAGGACTTTCTTAAGAGCCTATATACCTTGGATAGAATCTTGATTATGATTTTCTTGAATAAGCCAATTTCCCATTTTATCAAGTTCTGTTGAAATTTTGTGTACTTGATCAGGAGGAACTCTTAAAGCATCATCCTCATCATGAGATGAGTGAGAAGAGTTATGTTCCATAGAAGGATTAGAATCATGAGTGGTAAAATTTTCATCCAAGATCCTAAGGAAAGGAGAGGAAGACTCGAGATCAAAGGAAACCATAATTCTATGGCTTCTTCTAATCGAGATACTATAAGTAGGACTAGAAGTGGTAAAGCTCATACACCAATGCAATGCAAATGAACTAATTTAGGAAACATAAGATTTTGATTTTTTATTTTTGAAATGTAAATGCAAGAACATAAAAGAAAGATAATCTAATATGCATGCAATCTCTAACATAAAAATGTAAATCTAACACCAAAAAATAAAGATTTGTCTATCGCGGGTTCACCAAAATGTAACATATAAAATGTAAGATAAGAAAATGGGGTAATTGCATTTAATGTAAGATACAATTGTGTTATTACATTTGAAATTAGAATGTTTATTGAAATGTGAGGGAGAAATAAGATGTTCCTTTTATCCTCAAATACACAAAGGAAGGATCCAAATTGATTAACCCCAAAGGAAGGATCAATGCATAAATGAATAAATCAATTGGAAATAAGAATAAAGAAGATCTTAAATTCTGTTTTATAGAAAAGAATATATGATAGGTTTAGAAAGATAAATAACTTTAATTGAAATAAATGGGAGAAAAATAATAACCTTGAAATGTTACAGATCTGAAGAATGCTATTTTTGGGGGTCTGCACTGAGTTTTTGGAAAATCTACAACCAGATCTAGAATAGAAACGTAGAGATGAACAAAACCCAGAATCTTTTTCCGATCTCACACAGTTCTGATTTTGACCCTGAAGTCATAGTCATCATTGACCCAGAATTTATGATTCTGACCTAGGGCATATTTGTTGGAAACAATTGTTCAAATTGTGTATTGTCCTTGATGTTACACAAATGTCATATCAGTCATTAGACAGAGTCTACCAAGCTCAGAATGTTCAGCAAGGCAGTTGACAGATTCTACCGAGCTCAGTCGGTAAGAGAAGCAATTTACAGAGTCTACCGAGCACTCCAGAATACTATACCGAGAAGTTAGTTACTACCGGGCTCACTCGGTCAACAAAGAAATTTAGTCTTTACCGAGTTCAGTCGGTCATCAAAGAATATGTGAAGGAAGGTCATTCTTTACCGAGTTCTCAGTACTTATCGAGTTCAGTCGGTTACCGAAGGATTTTCGCAGAGTCTGTAGTGTTCACCGAGCATCTGTCGGTCAACACTGGAATATCATGTTTGGACAGTGTTGTCGGCCTGAGAAGGATTTTATTTGTGAATTGTTTGTGCAGC
>MU223457.1:4514643-4556882 GCA_018584345.1 Thuja plicata | reverse complement strand
AAGAAAACCCCTCTTTTAATTAAATAAATAAAAATCCCCACTTAAAGCACTTTATTTGTTGAAAAAGGAAATGAATTAAATTAAATTAAATTAAATCCTTTTTTCATCACATCTTCCTAAGTGGTGGGTTTTTGCCTCTTAATCTCAACCATTGATCAATTATTTTTGCCTCTTAATCTCAGCCGTTCACTTACCTATATAAGGAAACCTCTCCTTCTCATTTGATAATCAATCAATCATCAATCATCAATAGATAGAATTTTTAATTATTGTTATGTTGCAGGTTTGGAGAGCAATTTTGGAGGAGCATTTGAGCACTTGAGCTTGGATATTGCAACTTCTCTCTTCTTGTCTCATTATTCTTGCATCCATGGCTACTCATGTAGATTAGATTCATATTTATTTCCATAGATTAATCTTGCATTTGTATTTCCTTTCATAGATTTAGCCATGCATTGTTATCATTTAGATTAATTTCCTTTTATGCATTGTTATCATATAGAGTAGATCTCATTTTCATGCATTTGAATCTTCTGTTTCATAGTGTACGTGCATGGGTACTAACTAGGTCAATCCGAGGGCCTCCATTTCAAACCTTTGCACTCCATGACTAGAGAGCTATGGATCGATATTTGAGGCCTCATTCTTGAGCAACTTTGGATGGAATGATTCATAGAAGTGTGTCAACATTTATGCACACAGTAAGCATATATCTACTCCTCTTAGTGATAATGTTTTCTCATAATGATGATAAGTTTGTTCATGATGATTATGATATATTCTCTCCACATAGTGATGATGAAAATGATGAATTTACTCCTCATAGTGATATTTCCATTACTTCTAAAAGGAATCCTAAATGGTTTAAAGATTTACCTATTTAGTTTTCATGTTCACCATCAATGGAGTTTTCTAACTGATATCCATATCTTTAATGTTACTCTTCATTTATCTCTTCTTTATCTCCAATTTTTTTAGGATTATGAGATTATCTTACACTATTGCCTTCATGAGTATTATCAACTTGTTTTATTGATGAGCATAAATAGTTGCAATTTATGTTTTTAGAGTATTTTGTTTCATTTGTAAGCTGCACTGGGATGCACTTACTTCAGTTGATGTTGATCAACTTGTTTTATTGATGAGCATGACTAGTTGCAATTTATGCTTTTAGAGCATTTTGTTCCATTTGTAAGCTGCACTGGGATGCACTTTCTTCAGTTGATGTTGATCAACTTGTTTTATTGATGAGCATGAATAGTTGCAATTTATGATTTTAGAGAATTTTGTTCCATTTGTAAGTTGCACTGGGATGCACTTACTTCAGTTGATGTTGATCAACTTGTTCCATTTGTAAGTTGCATTGGGTTGCACTTACTTTAGTTGATGTTTATCAACTTGTTCTATTTGAAAGTTGCATTGGATGATTATTTTTTATATTCCTCAGTGAGAAGATGGTTCTTTATTATGTTCCTCAATGAGAGGATGATTTTTCATGGGTTTCCCTACTGTTTCAAATTTTCTTGAACGCAATATGTTATTACTTCTCATAATCCTGTCTTATGGTTCACAATGGTAAACATGCTTGGAAAATTATTATCTTGAGTTAATTTGGTGATTGAGTCACATATTCTATTGATTTATCATTGTCTCTCATATTTATTTATATACTAACATGATAACGCATTGCATTCTTCATTTCTTAGATCGTGGGTCATGTAGGTGATGGAGTCATGACCCATTCACTTGCAGTGGGATGACTCATTAGTGGACTGTCTATATCCATGTGATTGATGCAATGTTGATGTAGGTTTTCATTAGTTGACCTTGTCTGTGGTCATTTGTGTATTAGTATATTTCTTTCATGATAGGATTGATTATTCTTTCTTACCTAAATTTTTAATTTTGAAACTTTGAGCATTTATTCTATCCTGATAGCATGTTAGCTCCATTGTATTTTGGTGAAAAAATTACATTTATCTTTATCTCTAACTTTTTTTTCTCTATGATAATTTCCTTTAAATTATACTTTGATGTTACAAATTTCAAAATATATACTAACTTGAATATGAGATTGAATTCTACTTGTAGATAGTTGCCTTGTTTTCTAATTCTATGTTTTAGGTGATCCATCAAGGCACATTAAAGACATCAATTTAATTCCACATGTTGCATATACTTCCACTTGAACACATTTAAAGGACCCATCTAATTATCTTGGCTCTAACAAAGCTACTTGTACATCATGTTTCCAGAAGACCACTTGAAAACTTGGAGACAATACAGTTTCTTTATTATATTGAAGATCAAGTTGGAGTTTTTTGTAAAAATTGGGTTTCATACCCCTTGTTGTAATCACCCCAAGCAAATATTAAAGTGGGGTGTTATAATATCTAATATTTACTTTTATTTCAATTAGGAGATTCATATGGAATCCCTACATGTATTTTGTCCTCTAGTGGGAGGACAACTCTTTTTATGTAATTCCTTTAATAAGAAAATTAGGTATTCCTCCTTAAGAGGATTCCTACACATGGCACACACTTAATGTGAATGTGGCACTCATAGGGTATGGGAGTTACATGCAAACTCCTTCACTCATCTGTACTTAAGAGATGCTACTCTCTCACTTCTCAAGGGTTGTTATCACAAGTTGGTTCTCATGGGATTTCTTCTCTCTTCTTCTCTCATTCCCATTCTTTCTCTCACAATATTGTAATGAGCTTCTTGCTCAAGCTCTCTTTCTTTCATGGCTTCTTGCCTCATTCATATTATTCACAAAGGGGTTTTTTCTTATTTTTTCCCCTTCCAAAATTCTTTTGTTCTTGTCTTGGTCTTTGAGCATTTTGGTGATCTTGGTGATTGTTCTTGGATCATCGTTTCATTTATGGTAAACTTTTCATTTCTGCACTCTCTCTTGGATTCTTTCCTAAATCTAGTTTATGTTATTTATATCTTCTAACAAGTCAATCAATGTTTCCTTAATGTTTTATTTACAATGCATTAAATCAATTAAGGACACTTATGGACCAATGTTATTTTGAAATTGTTGGATGAAGGTATTAGCAAGTTTAGGAAAGGAATCAATAGAATAAGGAGGTAAAGAACAATACCATTGCAAGGCTTTATCATGAAAATTTCTAGCAAACAACTTAGCTAAAATCCTATGGTCATGAGCATAATCACTACAAAGGATTTGAAATGTTTTAACATGAGTAACAGAATATTCTTTACCATTGTAATTCTCAAGAGGAGGCATATCGGCTTGTTGAGGGACAGTAGCATGAATAATGTCTAAGGATAAAGGACTACCCATGTCACATGTAGGAATGCTAAACTTGGATTAGGTTAAAGATGCAAGTTGTTGCTGTAAATATGACACAGTTTGAGCCAAACTAATAATTGTAGAATCATTAGAAGAAATAGGTGGGACATAAATATTAGGAACACCAAGAAAAGTGTAGGAAGCAACATGAATGGAAGACACAACCGGTGGAACACTTGGAACCACAATTGGAAGGGGATTGGAATAAGAAAAAGGCACACCATGATATGAAGGTTGTGAGGTAGCTAGAGATACCAGTGGAACACTCACAGGAATAGATGAAATTAGGAGAGATGTACTCATCAAAGGAGGAGTGTAAGTAGGAATACTAGGTAAAGGAATGGAAGAAGGTCCCTCACTAGTGATAGGAGGAGTGAATCCTGTCACACCCACTTTCCACCTGTGTAATGCCCCCAACCGCAAGGATAGGGAAAAATCTAGGGCAACCATGGATGGAGGAATGTTCTCGGCTAATCAACCCAAGGGAAAGCATAGTGTAACCTAGCCCACCTATTTATATTCTCTAGGGAGGGCCTACATGCTCAGACCAACCTGTTTCTAGATTAATGGAGCCCTACAATTCTATTGGGTCTTCTAGCGAGGCATCTAGACCTTGAGCCTCTTGAGCTAAAGGTTTAACATTCAAATGCACAAGATGAGTGATACCATGCGAGAGATTAACACCTTGATCACTATCATGAAGGAATTTCTTAAGAGCCTCTGTAGATTGTATCGAATCTTGATTATGATTTTCTTGAATAAGCCAATTTCCCATTTTATCAAATTCTGTTGAAAGTTTTTGTACTTGTTTAGGAGGAACTCTTAAAGCATCATCCTCATCATGAGATGAGTGAGAAGAGTTATTCTCCATAGAAGGATTGGAATCATGAGTGGTCAAATTTTCATCTGAGATCCTAAGGAAAGGATTGGAAGACTCAGGATCAAAGGAACCCATAATTCTACAGCTTCTTCTAACCAGGATACTATAAGTAGGACTAGAAGTGGTAAAGATCATATACCAATGCAATGCAAATGAACTAATATAGGAAACACAAGATTTTGATTTTTAATTTTTGAAATATAAATGCAAGAACATAAAAAGAAAGCTAATCTAATATGCATGCAAGATCTAACATAAAAATGTAAATGTAACACCAAAAAATAAAGAGTTGTCTATCGCGGGTTCACCAAAATGTAACATATAAAATGTAAGATAAGAAAATGAGGTAATTATATTTAATGTAAGATACAATTGTGTTGTTACATTTGAAATAAGAATGTTTATTGAAATGTGAGGGATAAATAAGATGTTCCTTTTATCCTCAAGTACACAAAGAAAGGATGCAAATTGATTAACCCCAAAGGAAGGATCAATGCATAAATGAATCAATCGATTGGAAATAAGAATAAAGAAGAAGATCTTAAATTCTATTTTATAGAAAAAGATATATGATAGGTTTAGAAAGATAAATAACTTTAATTCAAATGAATGGGAGAAAAGTACTAACCTTGAAATGTTACAGATCTGAAGAATGTTGTTTCCAGGGGTCTGCACTGAGTTTCTGGAAAATCTGTAATTGGATCTGGAACAGAAACGTAGAGATGAACAAAATCCAAAATATTTTTCTGATCTGACATAGTTCTGATTTTGACCCTCAAGTCAATGTCATCATTGATCCATAATTTCTGATTCTGACCTAGGGGAAAATCAACCTCTGAAATCTCCGACAGAAAATCTATTTTTGGATCCCAATAGTTTGTTGAAAAGGGTATCTGAATCAGCACTCCAACTCATTGTTCTGAACCTATCCCTGCAAGAAAAATGGTTTGTTTGTTGGGGGGAGGGGTTTTTCTTGGTCAAACCCTAGTTTTGGAATTAACCTTGAATTGTAATTGAAATTGCATAAATAAAACAAAGTAAATGAATAAATTCACCTTGCTTGTATGGAAACCCTTGTGGTGGATTCGAATCTATGGATCCACAAGTATGTATGCACCAAATGGATGTAGAATTTAGAATGTAGGATGTCTCAAATAAATTTCTTTTAGATGTTCAACACCTATCTTGAATGGATCTTTGAATAGGAAAAGGCTTGGAGGAATGTGGATGGAGAAATATTCAACAAGAGGGCTCCATAGAGCTTGAATCCTTTAATGGCTACCAAGGGATCTCCTTGATGAATTGAGTTCTTAAGAAGTGCTTGAATATATGAATGCTTCAATGGATACTTGGCTTGCTTCAAATCTTTCTTCTTCACCTTTATATTTCACTTCTTAAGTCTTTGATAGTTGATGATCATGGTTAGAGAAAATGAGAGAAGAAAGCTTCCTTATATATGAATCTAGGGCACAATCTTCTAGAGAGGCCTAAATAGGAGAATTAAATTCCAATTAGACCTATACCCCTAGAAGAGGACCTATATCTAATATAATTTAATATTTGTTTCTCTGAAGACTGAAACAGTCGACCCGGAAGCGGGAATTAATTCTTTCTGAAGCCCGACATCCGGAAACCCTAGAAACCTAAAATTTGGACCTTGAGTCAGAAAAAGGTTGATTCTAACCTAGGTCAAGGTCAAGGTTGACCTTTCCCTAGGTCAAGGTCAAGGTCAACCTTGACCCAGAAAGGTTGACTTTGAACTTGAGGTCAAAAACCCAGTTTGCAGTTTAGGGTGTCAGAAACAGGCTAGAAAAAGTGGGAAATGGGGCATAACAAAGGAAAAAGAGAGATCCAAGTCAGAGACCCATTCAAGGTTCTTAACATGACCCCAAACCACTTACTTGGAAGGCTAAACTAGTCTAAAATGGAAGTGCTTCCATTTTCTGACTATACATTTAGCCCCCACTTTAGCAAGAGTATGGACTCAATGCAAACTCTTGGTAAAGGAGATCATGAAGAATAGATAATCTTATTGAAATAAAAAGGGAAAAAGGAATCCTCAAGCCCCCAGGGACTTAATTCTTTATCAACCCTAAGATCATGATAAGAGAGACATTGTGACTTAAGGAGAAAGAGAGAGAGGGTGTGATTACCTCGCCCAATGAGAATTTATGTCCCATTATGAACCACACAAGGAAACAGTGCAACTAGAAAGATGGAGTTGAACCGCCTAGTGAATGTGGCTACTCACTAGTCAACCCATCAGTGAGATCTGGTCTTAAGGACACCTTCCAACCTTAAGGGATAAAAACATTGTAAATTGAAACTGGAGGGATCAAGAGATCCTATAAGGTAAAAACCCATGCTTTAAGGATTAGTCTTTAATCCATAAAGGGAGAAAGTTTTAAGTTTAAAAATATTTTGAACATGCGTGTGTGTAAAAATTGAGTAGAGCGTATGCCCCCATGTTAAAGTCATTTCTAACACTTTAACATGAGCAATGGCTTTAACAGAAACATAAACAACTCCACTGATTATGTTTCCACTATGAGATGCCCCCAAATGAAGACAAATCAAGGGAAATACCACATAAACATACAAAGAACACTAAAGGGATCTACCTACTGTGGGGTCAGTATGATCATAAGATAATATGTATATATATATGATATTATTGCAAATGAATTGACATCATTCCCCAAAGAAAGTAGAACTACAATCACAATGGAGGAAAGAGAAACTCAAGAGTTACGAAGAATAATCTTTTCAGACCACAACATGGAGACCAAAAAGAATCAGTACTAACATGTCGCAGATCCAAGCAGACTACACAAGGAAAACATTTATGAATAATAGCAAAAGTACAACATAACATGAAAACAACATATAAAATATTAAAGATACATATAGAGGAATTGTATAATAGGTTTGATTCCTTTATCACCTTGCACCAACAACGTAAAAAGGGTTGTATAAAAGAGTCTAACAAACATTTAGCAAACACATTACAAGAGAAGCATAATATAGTAGGAAAACACCGAAAGGCTACCATGAAGGGCAAGCCAATGAAGTGCATCGCCTACCCTCCCTATCTCAATTTATATCATGTAGGGAAGGTGGGCAACTTGCAAGAGGGACTATATCCAGTATAGTAGGAATAATAACCAGTTCCAAACAAGGATCCTCTTGTGAATCATGTTGCTCGATACTAAGTGTAATTATCAATTGAGTTGAAAGCATATGAGGTAAATCAGTATCAAGATCAATGGTCTCATATTCATCACTAGGATCAATAGGATCATCAAGAGAATCTTCCTCATCAAGATTAATTAAAATAGGATCTAAGATGCAAATAGGATCATCATACTCATTCATCTTAACATCATTATGAACATTAACTTCCTCCAACACATCAGGCATAGGTTGGTAAAAAGAAGGTAAAGAATTTTGAAGAATAAAAGAACAGGCCCTAGAATTAGCTCTACACTTCTTACAGAATTCATTATCAGATGTGTTACGCTTCGCTTTGTTTGATACATGTTGAGGACTACGAGGAATAAAAACTGGTTCCTTCACAAGTTCTATAGGAGGATTGGCAGGATTCGCAGTAGGCTAAGAAGAAACACTGGGAGGTTGAGTAATAGAGATAGTAGTAATGAATAAAGGAGGTATAGAAGGAGTGGGAAAAAGACCACAATTAAGATCTTTCTGAGGCATGCTTAACTCAACAATCTTGCGATGTTTATAGGATTGATATGAACAAAAAAGGTTATCAGGGTGAGGAGGACATGAATTAGGTAATGAAGGCCAAAATAAATCAAGAGTAGCATAATCTCTAGGCATAGAAGGTTGATACAAACTATGATTAATAATTTTCACTTCTCCATTATGAATGAACTTAATACACTTATGAATAGGAGAAGCGATAGCATGCATAGCAGTTATCCAAGGCAAACCAAATTTGACTTGAAATTGATCAGAAGTGGGACAAAGCATTAATGTAGTATCTACAACTTTACCACAAAGTTCAACAGGCAAGTTAATAGAACCAAGTGCAGGATACAAAAAACCATTACAAGTTTGGATCCATGCATCAGATGTATCATAACAATCACGTTGTAGGTTTTTCATAAAAAGGTTTTCGTCAGTAATGACATTTATTAAAGATGTGGGATCAACAAGAGAACCACGCGTATTTATCTTAGCAATCCTAGCATAAATATAAAGGGGACCATCGGGAGCCTTAATAGTCTCAGAATCATCAAAGGTAATTGAGAGTTCCCTAGGTCATTTATCCTTAGTTTGTTTCTGAGGTTTAGGTGGAACTTGAAGTTGAAGTGGAGGTGAAGGATCTTGAACATTAGGTTGAGGTGAAACAATGCACTCTACATGATTAACAATGTGATTGAGATCATCTATCTTTGAATCGTAAATAATATCCAGAGAAGATGGTTGAGTGATGGTATTAGTATCATCTGTAGGTAAAGGATTCATATAGATTTGAAGGTTTTGATCAGGAGGAGAGACATATTTGTTCCCATTACCCTAAAAATTATCAACAGATAAAGCATTAGAATCGATTAAGTCTTGAACTTTATGCTTTAGAGAATAACATTTTTCAGTATCATGGCCATTATGTCAATGGTATTGACAAAAAGCTTTAGAATCAAAGGATTTTGATGCAATCATGGTAGGGAGAAGAGGTTGAATAGGAGGAAAGGTAATCATATTATCACTTAACAACCTACTCATAATAGAATGTAAAGATTCAAAGAGAGGATTAAATATACAATTCATACAGAAAGCAGTGGATGCAGAAGTGGCATTGTTGGATGCAACAGCAACTTGATCAGCAACCGCATTCATCTATTTATTAATATTGACATAGTTGTTAGGTTTCTAAAACTTATTAGGATTAGGAGCAGTGTCACTCTTATCAAATGTAACAGCAGCCATTGGAGTGTTGCTCTCAAATTGACTCACTTGTAATTGGTAATGATGAAGTGCTCCACAAAGTTTTTGAAAAGAGGTAAATTCGGTACACAAAATCTTATCTCTAATATCCTTTTGTAAATTTGAAATAAACATATGTTGAATATCAATATCAGGAACAGGATAAGAAATTTGAGCATACAGATGCTTAAATCTACCAATAAAATTAGTCAATTTTTCCTTAATGTTTTGTTTATAATGCATTAAATCAGTTAAGGACACTTGCGAACCAATGTTATTTTGAAATTGTTGGATGAAGGTGTTAGAAAGTTTAGGAAAAGAATCAATAGAATAAGGAGGTAAAGAAAAATACCATTGCAAGGCTTTATCATGAAAAGTTCTAGCAAACAACTTAGCTAAAATCCCATGGTCATGAGCATAATCACTACAAAGGATTTAAAATATTTTAACATGAGTAACAGGATCTCCTTTACCATTGTAATTCTCAAGATGAGGCATGTCGGCTTGCTGAGGGACAGTAGCACGAATAATGTCTAAGGATAAAGGACTACGCATGTCACATGTAGGAATGCTAAACTTGGATTGGGTTAAATATGCAAGTTGTTGTTGTAAAGATGACACAGTTTGAGCTAAACTAATAATTATGGAATCATTAGAAGAAATATGTGGCATAGAAATATTAGGAACACTGGGAAAAGTGTAGGAAGCGGTAGGAATGGAAGACACAACTGATAGAACACTTGGAACCACAATTGGAAGGGGATTCAAATAAGTAAAAGGCACACTATGATATTAAGGTTGTGAGGTAGGTAGAGATACCAATGGAACACTCGCAGGAATAAATGAAATTGGGAGAGATGTAGTCATCAAAGGAGGAGTGTAAGTAGGAATGCTAGGTAAAGGAATAGAAGAAGGTCCCTCACTAATGACAGGAGGAGTGAATCCTAGACCTTGAGCCTCTTGAGCTAAAGGTTTAACATTAAAATGCACAAGATGAGTGAAACCACACAAAAGATTAACACCTTGATCACTATCACGAAGGACTTTCTTAAGAGCCTCTATAGCTTGGATAGAATCTTCATTATGATTATCTTGAATAAGCCAATTTCCCATTTTATCAAGTTCCTGTTGAAATTTTTTGTACTTGTTCAGGAGGAACTCTTAAAGCATCATCCTCATCATGAGATGAGTAAGAAGAGTTATGCTCAATATAAGGATTGGAATCATGAGTGGTCAAATATTTATTCGAGATCCTAAGGAAAGGAGAGGAAGACTCAAGATCAAAGGAACCCATAATTCTATGACTTCTTCTAACTAGGATACTATAAGTAGGACTAGAAGTGGTAAAGCTCATACACCAATGCAATGTAAATGAACTAATTTAGGAAATACAAGATTTTGATTTTTAATTTTTGAAATGTAAATTCAAGAACATAAAAGAAAGCTAATCTAATATGCATGAAATATCTAACATAAAAAATGTAAATCTAACACCAAAAAAGAAAGAGTTGTCTATCACGGGTTCACCAAAATGTAACATATAAAATGTAAGATAAGAAAATGGGGTAATTACATTTAATGTAAGATACAATTGTGTTGTTACATTTGAAATTAGAATGTTTATTGAAATGTGAGGGATAAATAAGATGTTCCTTTTATCCTCAAATACACAAAGGAAGGATCCAAATTGATTAACCCCAAAGGAAGGATCAATGCATAAATGAATCAATCAATTGGAAATAAGAATAAAGAAGAAGATCTTAAATTCTATTTTATAGAAAAGAATATATGATAGGTTTATAAAGATAAATAAATTTAATTGAAATGAATGGGAGAAAAGTACTAACCTTGAAATGTTATAGATCTAAAGAATGTTGTTTTGGGGGGTCTGCACTGAGTTTCTAGAAAATATGCAATCAGATCTAGAATAGAAATGTAGAGGCGAACACAACCCAAAATATTTTACTGATTTGACACAATTCTGATTTTGACCCTCAAGTCAATGTCACCATTGACCCATAATTTTTGATTCTGACCTAGGGAAGAATCAACCTCTAAAATCTTTGATAGAAAATCTATTTCTGGATCCTGATAATTTGATGAAAAGGGTATCCAAATCTGCACTCCAGCTCATTGTTCCAAACCTGTCCCTACAAGAAAAATAGTTTGTTTGTGGGGGGGGGGGGGGGGTTGCCTTGGNGGGGGGGGGGGGGGGGGGTTTGCCTTGGTCAAACCCCAAATTTGGAATTAACCTCAAAGTATAATTTAAATTGCATAAATAAAACAAAGTAAATGAACAAATTCACCTTGCTTGTATGGAAACCCTTGTGGCAGATTCGAATATGTGGATCCACAAGTATGTATGCACCAAATGGATGTAGAATGTAGAATGTAGGATGTCTCAAATCAATTTATTTTAGATCTTAAACACCAATCTTGAATGGATCTTTGAATAGAAAGAGGCTCGGAGGAATGTGGATGGAGAAATCTTCAACAAGAGGGTTCCATAGAGCTTGAATCCTTCAATGGCTACCAATGGATCTCCTTGATGAATTGAGTGCTTGAGAAGTGGTTGAATAGATCAATGCTTCAATGACTACCTATCTTGCTTCAAATCTTGGTTCTTCACGTTTATATTTCACTTCTTAAGTCTTTGATAGTTGATGATCATGGTTAGAGAAAATGAGAGAAGAAAGCTTCCTTATATATGAATCTAGGGCACAATCTTCTAGAGAGGCCTACATAGGAGAATTAAATTCTAATTAGAACTATACCCCTATAAGAGGGCCTATATTAAACATAATTTAAGATTTGTTTCTCCAAAGACCAAAACAGTCGACCCGAAAGTGAGAATTAATTCTTTCTGTAGCCCGACATCCAAAAACCCCAGAAACGTAAAATTTGGACCTTGAGTCAGAAAAAGGTCAATTCTGACCTAGGTCAAGGTTGAGGTCAACCTTGACCCAAAAAGGTCAACTTTGATCCTGAGGTCAAAAATCCCAGTTTGTAGTTTAGGGTGTCAGAAACATGCTGGAAAAAGTGGGAAATGAGGCAGAATAGGGAAAAAGCCAAATCCAAGTCAGAGACCCATTCAAGGCGCTTGACATGACCCAAAACCACTTACTTAGAAGGCTAAACTAGTCTATAATGGAAGTGCTTCCATTTTGCAACTATACAACCCTGAGTACTTGAAATCCTTTGTATTTTCAAGTCACTGAATCTTTGCTTTAACTCTAAGTTTATCACGAGATCAGGCGACAACCACAGGATCTAATTTGCATCCATGGCTTGTGTTTAATCTCGAGATCTTTCATGACTTGACCTTTTGATTATGAGATCAAGACATAACTAAAAAGTGCCAAGACTTTAACGCATCACCAGATTGCTAAATGTTAGTGACTAACCGTTGGGTATTAGGAGATTAGGAGATAAGAGACAAGGCGATAAAGCACATGAAAAAAATAAGAACTTAAGTGGCACAAAAAGTAACAAATAATTAGAATGTTCCACCATAAAGATAGGGTTTAAAAGACTTCATTAGGGTTTTCAAGACATGAAGGGGTTCAAACCAGGCCTACAAATATGTAGAGAACAAGGCAAAGACCAGGAACTTGACAGAAACCATACAAGCTGGGCTCTACCCTTATGGGAGCCTCATTTACTCCACTTGTAGCCAAAATTGGATAGGATGGGAAATTTGGGTAACACACACATGTGTGAATGGGTTCATTTTTTATTTAAAGATGGACCTAGGACCTTTTGATTTATCCCCATGTTTTATGCATTTTTGGCTTAGGAATTTCATGCTTTGATTCAACAAGTCAAGATTAAGATTATGTAAGAAAATGTGATTAACTTCTCTCATAATTAGGTTTTAGTGATGATGTCTTAGATTTTTATAATTTATTAAGACAAATTAATCATAAATAGGGGCTATAGGTTTTCTAGACCAATTTTAGGTGATTACAAAGGCCAGGCTAAGGCTATAAATAAAACCATTCTAAAAATCATGAAAAAGATAGTCAATGAAGCTTGTTGGGACTGACATCTCCAACTCAACCCCACCTTATGGCCATACCAAACTAGTTTCCATACTCCCATAGGAGTCACTCTATAATCCCTAGTATACACTACATAAGCTATCTTACCAATATAGGTTGAGCTCCCATCATTGCGCATATACATCTAGCACATCATTTTAGATGAAGACTATCAGGTATCTCGACTACAGGAACTAGAGTTGCTCAATTTAAAGAGACAAAAGGCACTAACACATTTGAAAGAATATCAAAAATGTCTCAAGCGCAACTACAAATAAAAGGTCATACATTTTGAATTTGGTGAGCTTGTACTAATTAAAAATAAAAAATAAATAAAATGGAAAGAGAAAAACCAAGAAAGTTTGACCCAACTAGTTGGGTCCTTACATTATCACAATAGTATATGGGTCTAGAGAATATCATATATCCACATCAGAGGTACAACCTCTATCAGAACCCATCAATAGCTTGCATCTGTGCAAGTACTATTCATAGCTATCAGAGTAGACCCATCTCAAAAAATGGAAAAAAAAATTAAAAAAGCAAAAAAAATGGATACCTTGACAAAAAATTGGCAATCATGCGTCTTCAGTGACACAAAAAATAGAAATACAAGAGAAAAAAATTCATCTTATGGTGAAAACCACTATGGTGGTGCCTCAAGAAAGTTCCATGGTGAAAACTAGGAAATCTGGCGCCATGTGTAGAAATCATTTCTCTACCATCTATCATAAATCCAACCTAGTTTCACTTGTCATTTCACCTCATATTCCACAATAAAAATTGTCATGGCTTGAGATTTGTCAATATTCCTTGTCCTAATGTCTCATATTCAGCACAAAGTCAGTCCACCATAGCCATTCTATAATAAATTCCCTATTTTCTCTTAATTGGGGCCACCCCAATATCATGATCCATCAAGCCCTGAGAAAGTATTTAAAGAAAGGTAAAAGTTTCAGAAAAAAAAACCTAAAAATCATAAAATATCTTGAAAAAATCTAAAAAATGAGAAAAGACCTTTTAAAAGTTCAAAAACATCAAAAAATCATCGTGAGAAAAAAACAAAAACATTTACAAAAAGCCTTGAAAAAGTTGTCATCAGACAACCTAAAAATTAAAAAACTAAGAAATTTCTACAATAAATTTTCTTTGAATATCAATCCAATTATTTGTATTTCAAGACAGGCATTGAACAACACCACACAACAAGTCTGAACTTCAGTGGAATCAAGTCAAAATAGTCAAAATTATAAGCAAAGCCTTAGTAAAATTGATCACACTATCTTATCTATCAATTGAATCTCATAGCAAAGTCTTTTGTCTAAATAGTGATGTTATCTTCGACAAGGAAGGGAACACTTGAAACCAGATGGAGAATTCTTACATGGTGTACCTTAAACTTCATCAGACAGCATCAAAAAAATGTTAAAATTCAATTTCCAAACCACTACAAAAACAGAGACACATAATCAGTACGGCTTTTTATTGGTTGAGTCCAGTTGATTTTATTATGTCTTGATTTTTGCAAGTCGTGTTCTTATGCACATCCATGATTCCATAAGTGATTAGGGATTCTAGGATGGTTCATGACTTGTCTTTTTGTTTGTTGTCTATGGGATGTTTTCCTTAAGTATTAAAAGAGTGTTTTGGGTTTCTGTGGTAAGAGCCTTTACATCCACATGCGATATCTAATTGCAAATAATATTGCAATAGATAAATCAGTTGTAATACAATGCGCATACCTCAACTATTAACACCTGACCTAGATGGATTGGCCTACATTCCTTTTATTTTCAAAGTGCCTGTTAGAATGCGAAAGGATAATCATTCCTAGATCATTAATATCTAGGTATGATGATATTCAAGTTTTCTATAGTAAAAGTGGCTCAATGATGAAAGAAAATTCTCAAATAAGTTGGAATTCAAAGTTGGATAAAAGAATTTCAGGTTCCAATCAAGACTCATTCTCATAATCTCTCATTCTCTCACTTTTTTTCCTATATATGACTACTAACAATTCTCTCTGTCAATCCAAACAAAACCCTTCAGATAAAGTATCATGATACAACAAAAAATACAAAATCTTGCATGTTAGTATGCATACATCATAAATCATACATATAGTACCCATGATAATGCATCCATCCATCATATAAAAGCATATAAAAACACATGTAGATCATTTAGCATAGTCTATCATCAAATTTGTCTCACATCTAGTCACATCATATAAAGTGCATATAAAAATACAAAAAAATTAAGTTCAAAACACATCGTCATAGAATCACATCATACAATAAATGCATACATTCATCACATAAACAAAACATAAAAATAATATCATGATTCATTGCATCTCATAGCCATCACAAAGTCACCTTAACCTACCAACATTCTTCACTTCTTACTAAATATTCTTTTCTTACATCATTTAATCTAAATCTTATTTTAGGAGATCATTCATGTCTTTCTTGCATAAGCAATCTCTCAATAGGGGCATCACTTACCTGTTGTCACCTTATTCCTATTGAGGCATACTAAAGGCATGATTTTTATCAATTATTCTTTGAAATGACGCCTAAAATGCATTGTATCAAAGAGGGGAAAAATGTAGACACTTAAAATGACTAATTGCTTTAATACAATTAGTTTACTAACATTCATATAAGATTGTTAAATAATATTTATTATTTAATAAATTTGTGTCTTTCTACTATAACCTAAACTCAAAGCCATCATTTCTCTATGATTTTATAATAAGTGATTTTAATTAATTACCTAATTATTCATCTATAAAGTAATTAAATAATTAAAACATTATTTAGTTATTCCCTATGTCATTATATTTAATTAAAAAATATATTATTTAATTAAATGTTTCCTCTCATTATTATTACATTTATGTAATAATTAAATCAATTTCCCTCTCACAATTAAATAAATAATATTTATTTAATTAACTAATTATTCCTTTGTTAAAAATGCCAAAAAAATTAAGAAGACCTTGGATAGCTATGGGACAGCTTCTAAATAGCTAATTAATTGGGGGAAAAGCTCGGTGTTCTTTATTAATGTCCCTGAACAAAGACAATTGAAACTTAAGAAGATTTTGGGGTGTAAGTCAGAATCCTTACCTGGAACCTATTTAGGTCTCTCTCTTTATTTAGATCCTCCTGACTCTTTTTGGAGCTCTTCGGTTGATAGATTTCATAGCAAATTGGTGGGCTAGAAGGGTATGTTGTTGAGTCAGGCTGGTAAGATTTAGGTTTTGAGTTCTACTTTGCAAAGCATACCTCTTTATGCCCTCAGCATCTTCAAATTTCCCATAAAGTATGGTGAGGCTATTGAAAAAATACATAAAACTTTCTTGTGGACTGGTTTGGAAAAGAAGAAAAGGATTTCCCTTATATCTTGGGAGAAGATTTTTAAACCGGTGAGGAAAGGGGGATTAGGATTGCGCAAAATTAGGAGCCTAAATGACCGTATTCTTGAAAAACGTATTTGGAGATTTTAGAATTCTAAGGGAGAATGGACTAATGTATGGTAGAACACATACAATAAGGAGTGCCCTACTTTGCAAAGATTTCTTAGTTATGATGCTAACACTGGAGGGTCCTTCATCTGGAAAAATGGCTTGAGGAATACAGAGTTTATTAGGAAGGGAGTCAAATGGAAATTTAAGGATGGCAAGATTGTTCAGTTTTCGGATGAAGTGTGGTTGATGTATCACCCCTTAAAGGAGATCCATGAGTGGAATATTTTTGAGGTTCAATGCAAGTTGAGGTTTGGACTCAAAGTGGCTGACTATTGGGAGAGAGATCATTTGATTGATCTCTCTGTTATTGATCAATCCCTCAAGAATCTTAATAAAATCTTGAACTTTGTGACTTTGATTGAGGAAGAGGACAATCTTATTTGGAAGTATAATACTAATGGTAATTTTTCCATCTCTTCTCTATACCATCAAGATTATGAGAATCACCCTATTCCTTGTTGGGTTAATTCTTGGATTAAGGGCCTTATTCCTAAAGCCAATGTCTTCTTTTAGATCATGCTCCAAAACAAGATCCTTACTACTCACAACTTGAGAAGAAGGGGATTGAATATGGATAACATGTGTTATTTATACAAAAAAGATGAGGAATATTTTAACCATATGGTCATCCATTGCCCTTAAGCAAGTAAAGTATGAGAAAAATGCTTAAAGTTACTTAATGTGGACAGGATCTTCCCAGATGACTTAAAGAGCCTTTTTACTTCTTCGATGCCTCCTTCAAAGAATGATACTATGGATTTTGTTTGGAAATTCATATTACCATATATATGTTGGGGTGTTTGGAAAGAAAGAAATGATAGAGTTTTTAGAAATAAGGTATCCAATGAAAAGGTGGTCTTAAATAAGATCAAAAGAGCTATGCTAGAGAATCTATATTTAAAGGGTAATCTGATGGAACCTTTAGAGGTTGGGGATGTTACTCTTTTTGAGAATTGGAAGACTAAAGGTAATATGAATAAATGCAAGAAGGATTTTTTGAGGAATGAAGTGAGATGGGACTTCCCTCTCCATGGTTGTATGAAGGTTAAAATTTGATGGGGCTTCTAAAGGGAATTCGGCGGTGGCTAGATGTGGTGTAGTTATCAAAGATAAGAATGGTATTTGTAAAGGGGTGAGAGTTATACCTATAATAATTTAATCAAATCATGTTGTGGAGGCTAATGCATCTTTCCAAGGATTAGGCTTGGCTAAGGAGAAGGAGTGCAAAAAACTATGGCTTGAAGGTGATTCTTTGAACATTATAAGATGTTTAAACAATGACTTTTATCCTTCATGGACTATATATAATGTTATGCATAAGGCTAAAAACATAATCAACTCTTTTGAGGAATGCATCATCACGTATAACCATTGGGAGACTAATGTTGTTGCTAACTGGGCTGCCAACGCAGCTTGTAAGGTGGATTTGATGACGAAATGGGATGACGTTGATGATTTTCCTTTTGAGGTGCAATCATTAATTGACAATGACAATTTATAGAGTAGGTAGGAGTCTTAAATTGTCTTTTTAATGAAGAGTATTGAATGTAAAGTGATGTGTAATTATTCCTTTTTTTGTGCAAATGTTTATGAAGTGACTAGGCTCTTCATTACGTATAATTTATGGGTATTGTTTGTGAAGTGTCATTCAACATGGAGAACGAGGTTACTCAGAGACATTACGAAGGATAACCAGAGTGGTGAAATGGGTGGTGGTAAGAAAATGTTTGAACCTGCAAATTGCAAGGAGTGGAAATCGAGTAAGGAGGTCTGGGGGATTCTAAAGAAAGGTGGTATGGTAGGTTTCATGGAGAGGTTGAATGGGAGGAACCCTGTTGTGTCTAAGAAATTCTTCAAAACCTGAAAGAACGAAAAGGTCTTAGTGGGTAACCAGCATATGGAGGTTACTAAGGGATTGTTGCTAAAGCTACTGGTATGAGTATGGAGGGGTTGAAATTATATAGAGATAGGAGTATCTCTGATAAGGCTCCTGACAGGTTCCCTGACATGGAGAATGAAAGAAAAAGACCGGTGAAGGTGGACACTTCCTACCACAACCCAAAGTGTATCTCTCAACCTTGGAGGTTTGTCTTATCTATTGTTATTAAGTACATTACACTTGATGGTATATTTACCAGAGCTTATGGTCGCCATTTTATGCTGCTATCTCATTTTAGACATGATGAGAAATTTAGTTTCCCTTACTATTTGTTGAGATCTCTGGACTATACTATCAAAATATTTTAGAAAGACCCTCAAGGGGATCATGCCTCACACTAGGGTTTAATGCTTCCAGTGTTAGATTTGCTGAAAATGAAAAAGGTGGAAAAGCCCTTCCTTAAGGGTAAAGCTAGGGATGAAGATGAGACTGAATGGGATGAGGATGATGATCTATATGAAGAAGATACGAAAGATGAAGAGGAGGAGACTTTTGATGTTAAAACCACAAAAAAAAACTAAATTCAAGGGGTCCCCCTCTAAGAAAAAAATAGGGTAAGACTGTTGTGGAAGATTCTTCTACTGCTAAGGATACTGAAGAGGATGATTGTGAGGAAGAAGGGGAGAATGACAGAGGAAAGAGGAAAAGAGGGGATTTTAGTGGAAGTAGGAAAAAGACTAAAAGTAACCCTCGTAAGAATAAAATTTTCATTTCTTCTAAGGATGATGAGGACTTTGAGCAGATGAAGAGTAATAAGGAAAAGATTGGTGAGGAGATTGGGGATGAAGAGAATTTGGATGGTAATTTAGGCAATCTGGATAATGACCAGAATTCTCTACAGAGGGAGGAGGAAAACCTCCAAGAAGCTAACCTAATAGTGGATGAGATTGTGGGGAAAATTGATAAATATGTTCTTGGGACCAACATGGTAGTAGACAAGGAGAATGACAAGGAGAAAAGCGGGGTTAACGTTGTGATGAAGATAAATGTTTCCTTGTTGATTTTACCTATACCTTGGGGAAGCTAATGGATGATGTCGGCATGGTCAAAGAGCAAATGCGTATGATGGTGTGTGCTATCAACCTCCTTAAGAAGATTAGCATTTGTGAAAAACTGGTTGTTGTGTGCCTTGAGGAAATGAGGGATGTTGTTGGTAAAGTGGATGCTCATGTTTCCATGGTTGATAAGGTTTGTAATCTGGAAAAAATCCTGAAAGAGAAAGAGGCCAAGGTTATTGAGGGGGATTTCAAGGTCAGGATTGATACTTTGAAAAATAGAGTGGAGAAATTGGAGAATACTATGAGTAAAATTAGGGAGAAAAGCCTTTTCATCTTCAAATCCTATACTGAACATATTAAGATCTCGGTTGACAAGATGGAGCATACTAAAGGCAAGAAGGAGGTGAAGGACCTGAAGGAGGCTACGAGACCTAGAAAGTGAACTGGGCAAGCACTAGGAAGATTGAGGCCAAAGAAGACAAGGAGCTGGAATAGCTCAAGAATACTGTTGATCAGATGTAGTTAATTATGGTCTAGGCTAAGGACCTTATGAAATGTATTTAGTTGTCTCTTTCTATTGTCGTATATTTTTGTTGTGTTGTCTTGTTCCATCTCTTTTGGTGTAGCCTTTTGTATATCGGTAGCTGTTGTGTGTGTTTTTTCATGCTTTAGTTCTTGGGTGTTGTGGAAAAGACTCTGATTTTCTTTTAATGGTTTATCTTTGAGCTCTTTGTAAAAGGTTTCGGGTCCTTTCAAAACCTACTTTTACTTAATCAAAACTAATTGTTCCTCTTATAAATAAATAAAGTTTAATTATTCATTTATATTCCTCGCATGTGCAAATAAATAAATAAAAATATTTATTTAATCATATTTATCCTTCCAATCATGAGTTTTAGTTAACTCCACAACTCTTCCTCCTAACTAATCAATCAAATTGGTTATATATTTAATGTATCTAGTCTTGTGCACCACCTCATCAATTAAAGTCTTCAATTAAACTAGTCAAGTCTTCAATATATCTTCTTAGTAGATTCATCTATTTTATCAACAGACAATAAATTGATTTCAACTCCCACTCACTCTGAGTTTAACTCTTCTATCACAGGCCATCAACCCATCAATAGTGAAATCTTGATTGGAAACCCTAAAAATCTTATAAATAGAGAGAATTCTTTTAATTTGTTAATCACAATTTATTTGAATTCTTATGGTGGCACATTGAGCACTCATTTATGAAATCCCACATTGCATAGAGAAGGAGAAAAATGAAGGAGGATTACTGGTTTGCATGTTCATTTGTTTTAAAAATGATTTCATATTATTGATTGTTCATGCTTTCTATTTATGTTTACTTTCTCTTTTGGTATTAGAGTACTAACTGTTATTAACGATCTTCTTGTGGTTGATATATTATTGTTATTATAGGTGTCCTAAAGATCCTTATTACCCTGATTACAAGGCTATGGTGTATATCTTTGAGCTATAATACATTACATCCTCATTATTAAATCTTCATGGGAAGTAATTGGTGCAGGAGCACCTCTACTATAGGAGGTTTTGAAAGCTACATGAATTCTAAAGCTATAGGAAGACAAAATATTAAGTTATTCAAATGTATTCAAATCAAAATGTAAATATCAAATGCAAAATTAGAAATTATGCAAGGATATGCCAAATGGTCATTTGTAACCAAATGAAATACAAAGGGTTATATGGTAGGTGGACGGTTTTGTAATGGTCCAAAACTTATTTATAAATGGACATAATGTAATAGAGAATTTAGAAAAATTTACGGGTGAGTAGAGAATAGAATATTAGAGGAGAATCAAAACAGCTCTCTAGCTGCCACTAGAGAGCCATGCATTTGTAATCATAGAGTTTTAAGTTAATAGTAGTTGTTTGTATTGGTTCTTTAATGTCTCAGTTTTTTTCTTGTCCATGCATGTCATGTACTCAATCCTCTCTTAATCCTTTTCGTTATTTATAATGTTGATGCTTCATACAGATCTATTTCATGGATTTTTGTTTGCATGGGTCATTAGATGTTATATGTTTTTGGGTTCATGTGATTTTCTAGTTGCAGAAACTAGCGCGTGGTTTAGATCTTATAAAATCCATTTGAACTGTTGGATTTCCTTGATTTTGGAATATGTTTTACCAAACCTAATTGTGCAACTGCTGACCGAAGCGATTTCCAAAATATTATGGGGTTCAAAAGATATTCATGATAGAGTAAGGGTCTAGAAAACTATTTGATTAATGACAGTTATAATAATGAAAGGATGGTTCTTGTTTGTTGAATAGTTTTGGTAGGTGCTCTACATCAAATTGCTATAATTCAATGTCTATGGAGACAATAAAATATAATATATAGATTATGAATGAATTCATCGATGCCCTCTGCATCAAATTGGTATCATATGGTGCAGGAGAACATCTGCTACAGGATGTTTTGAAAGCTACAGGAAGACAAAATATTAAGTTATTCAAATGTATTCGAATCAAAATGTAAATATCAAATGAAAAATTAGAAATTATGCAAGGATATGCCAAATGTTCATTTGTAACTGAATGAAATACGAAGGGTTATAGGGTAGGTGGATGGTTTTGTAATGGTCCACAAATTATTAATAAATGGACATAATGTAATAGAGAATTTTAAAAAAGTTATGGGTGAGTAGAGAATAGAAGATTAGAGGACAATCAAAATGGCTCTCTAGCTGCCGCCAGAGAGCCATGCATTTGTAATCGCAGAGTTTTAAGTTAATAGTAGTTGTTTGTATCGATTCTTTAATGTCTCTATTTTGTTCTTGTCCATGCATGTCATATATTGAATCATTTTTGAATCCTTTTCATTATTCATAATGTTAATGCTTCATATAGATCTATTTCGTGGATTTCTATTTGGATGGGTCATTAGATGTTATATGTTTTTTGGGTTTGTGTGATTTTCTGGTTGTAGAAAATAGCACATTGTGTAGAGCTTGTAAAATCCATTTGAACCATTGGATTTCCTTGATTTTGGAATATGTTCTAAAAAACCTAATTGTGCAACTGCTAAATGAATCAATTTCCAAAATATTATGGGGTACAAAAGATATTCATGACAAAGTAAGGGTCTAGAAAACTGTCTGGTTAATGACAGTCACAATAATGAAAGCATGGTTCTTGTTTGTTGAATAGTTTTGGTAGGTGATCTAAATCAAATTTCTCTATTTCAATGTCTATGAAGACAATAAAAGATAATATGCAGATTATGAATGAATTCATCGATGCCCTCTACATTAAATTTGTGTCAGATCTCAGAATATTCTGAGCATGTAGATGGAAGGCAATCTACACCAGACAGTGTTGGGTTTTTTTGGTTCTTGTTATGAGGTTTTGTGGTTGAAGATTGGTGCTAGTTCACTCAGTTGCAGTAGGTGGACATGAAGGTCTACCAGAGAGGGCCAAAGGAGATGGTCCATTATGTGTCACCAATAGACTGGGGAGAGAGGCATGAGGGACTCCCAAGTGAGGGGGAGAAGTTTTGGCGTTATAGCAGCATGGACGAGTGGACTATGGAATGATAGAAGCACCATTGAAGGTGACCAGCATAAACTCCATGGATGGGAGTCATTGAAAGAGAAAAGAGGAAGCAGCGAAGGCATCGATCCAAGGTAAAAATGAAGAGCCAAAGATTGTTACAGAGTCCCACCAGAGAATTTCCATGGGACATGGAACATTTTTAAAACTCTGGAGTATGGTGCAGGAGCACCTCTGCTATAGCACGTTTTGAAAGCTATAGGAATTCTAAAGCTACAGGAAGACAAAATATTAAGTTATTCAAATGTATTCGAATCAAAATGTAAATATCAAATGCAAAATTAGAAATTTTGCAAGGATATGCCAAATGGTCATTTGTAACTGAATGAAATACGAGGGTTATAGGGTAGGTGGGCGGTTTTGTAATGGTCCACAAATTATTTATAAATAGATAGAATGTAATAGAGCATTTAGAAAAAGTTACGAGTGAGTAGAGAATAGAAGATTAGAGGAGAATCAAAATGGCTCTCTGGCTTCCACCAGAGAGCCATGCATTTGTAATCGTAGAGTTTTAAGTAAATAGTAGTTGTTTGTATCAGTTCTTTAATGTATTTTTTTCATTCTTGTCCGTGCATGTCATGTATTCAATCCTCTCTAAATCATTTTTTTTATTTATAATGTTAATGCTTCATACAGATCTATTTCATGGATTTATGTTTGGATGGGTCATTAGATGTTATATGTTTTCAGGTTTGTGTGATTTTCTGGTTGGAGAAAATAGCGTGTGGTGTAGAGATTTTACAATCCATTTGAACCATTGGATTTCCTTTATTTTGGAATATGTTTTAAAAAACCTAATTTTGCAACTTTTGATCGAAGCGATTTCCAAATTATTATGGGGTTCAAACGATATTCATGACAGAGTAAGGGTATAGAAAACTATCCAGTTAATGACAGTCACAATAATGAAAGGATGGTTCTTGTTTGTTGAATAGTTTTGGTAGGTCCTCTACATAAGATTTCTCTAATTCAATGTCTATGAAAACAATAAAAGATAATATGCAGATTATGAATGAATTCATCGATGCCCTCTGCATCAGTAATACAAGTATTTGAGATTTTGTGAGCTTCTTGATGACTAGTGTGCTAGTATATAATTTATTTGTCTTTCATCTAACATTTTGTATATTGAGATTATTTCTCTGATTAGTGCTTTATAGTGAAATATATGCACATTACAAGTTTTTTTGGATGTTTATACTTAAGAAAGAGTACATCTTTTTTGAAAAGGAGAAAATGATGAATGTAACACCCAATTGTAAGATTAGTGTAATTAGTCATAGTTAAGTGCTTAATTATTTGTAGTAGCAATAAGAAGGGTGTCTCCCCTTTTTGAGAGGAGATATTTTATCTCACACACTATGGATGAAATAACTATTTTTTAATCTGTTGACTTAACTTAATTACAAAATATTCACCCAATAGTTTTTGGTGACTTTGTTGGGGATACAAATACACATTCAAAAGCCTCAAGCTTTTGGGTGAGGTATACCAGTATCCTATTCATTATAAACTCTTTTATTGTTGATTGTATACCTTTCATTCTACTTTAAGGACATATAAAATGGATGATCAAGGTCCTTTGGGAAATGTCTTTGGTCCCTTTAATTTGACACCACCTCTACATGATATTCCTCGTGGTTCAAGGAAGAACATTCCTAAGTTCTATGGGTATGGTAAGCAACATCCTAATGAGAACAATGTTGCATTTTACATTACATGTGGAGTTCTTGGTGTTGAACATGAAGATGTATCTATGATATTGTTTATTGAAACACTTCAAGGAGTGGTCATTGATTAGTTCTACTATCATGCACCATGTATTGTTACAATTTGGGAACTCTCAGAGCCAATTTTAAATAAAATTTTAGGCTTGCAAAAGATGCTCATGTTTTATTGGCTCAACTCACTCAAATAAACAATAATCAAAAGAGCCTATTTTTTAGTTTATTTCCAAGTTCAACAAGTTGGAAAATAGGATTCCAAGCATTTATCAACCTATGGTTGAGAATTTGATGTGTTATTTCATCAATGCCTGGTTTTTTGTGTTAAGGAAATATGATCAGAAGATAAAAACTAGATTGCTATAGTAGAATACAATTGCCTTGTTGATTGATTGATTCTACAAAAACAATGACTATATATATTGAATCCAAACAATGTAAGTATGAAAAGACATGACTCATCATATTGATGAGTCATGCCCATTCATACTAACATATTGTAATTATCGTGATTATGCATGTCTTAATTCACATATGATAAATTGTATATTCAACGCATACGGTGAAAGGTTGTTAATAATATCGCGCGGTCACAATACTACCATGACTGTTATATATTAACAGTCACAATAGTATCGTGACTGTTAATATATAATAGCCACAATACGCATGTCGATAATCATGTTCGACTATTAAGTCAATGTATTTGATTCAATAATATATCATTACTTTATTTATTTATTTTATATTATATTATATATATGTATATATATATATATATAATTTCACTCATGACCATATTAATATATATTATATCTTTAATTTAATATATATTCAATTATTATATTATATATATATATATATATATATTTCATGATTGTCTCGTCGTTTATTAAACACGAACAAACAATACTTTAACATTTTGAGGTTAGGATTTTGTTAAGAAGAGGCCTTGTTTGATCTTACATCTGTACAAATTTTAGATACATAGGTTAAATATTATCTGATTCTTTTTGATTAAATGTGAATCCCTTCTTTAGAATCATATTCAACCAACACAACAAATACTATTTCACAAAGGTTAGATAATGAACTATTACCTCTCAAAAGAAGATATCTCATGGTTCATTATCAAATCCTTATAAAAATATTGCAAGGAGAACTTATCCTAATTTTTCTTCTAAATATGTTTCAAGGAACCAAAACAAGCTACCCTCACCACCAACAAGACTTTATCTTAAAGCACCATCACCAAATGCATCAGTGGGGAAATATGAATCCAAACAAAGTGATCTTTCTAATCTCTTCCAGGAGAAGGAAGAAGACCTAGTTGGTGACTCTCATATCTAGTAAGTACATTATGAAGATGGTATTTAATAAAAAGAAGAGACTATATAGGAGACCATGGAGAATAAGTAGTAGAAGAAAGAATGCCACTTTTATAAGGTTCTATCAAATGAGGAAAATCACGTTTTAAGATGTGAAAAATTGTACATACCAAAAGGTATTCATCAAGTTGGATAAGATATACAGAATGAATGCATAACTCAAGGTCATGAACATGAACATATTATGCAATAAGGAAGCCAAAAAGGGACTTACTAAAGAACTTTTCACAAACATAATAGAAGAATTTTGATCAAGTCTTGGTGACAATGGATATATCTCCCAAATCTAAAGTTTGTGAACAACATGATGAAGTAAGAAATACATTCATGCTTTCATTTAAATCACATGAGGTAAGTCAGTCCAATTAGTATAAGATTGTGGTTGAAGAAGAAACTAATAAAAGTGTAGCCAACAAGAATAGTTCTAATTTTATCATTTCAAGGGGTCCAATTAGACATCTAGCTTGGAGGCCCATAATTCATCTAAGTTCATGCTTGAACTCAAGCATGAAGATATGCTTGAGAATGAAGCTGAAGATGCATTTGCAGTTGAGAAAGATCAATCTAGATTCATTGACCCTCTCTTCAACAACATATAATATAACCAATTTGAGGAGGTGGGTGAATTTGTTCATTTCTTCCAAGAAGTAGTGCATCAACTTACTATACAATTGTGCATGCTTCATCTTCATGTGGAAAATTATGATCATGCAACACATTCCACCTTGTTGAACAAGGGTAGCTACTTTGGAGAACTATTTAATGGTTTCATTTGAGAAGTTTCTACTATTGGTTAGTCTAGGTTAGGTTAGTTTTCCTTTCCAATAAGTATAGTTGCACAAATTTGAGTCTTGTTAAAATAGGTTATTTTTAGTTGGTTGTATCATCCCTTTTTTTTAGTTTCTTTTGTTGCTTAACTTTGTAGCCCAATAGATTGATAAAGGCAATAAAAAAATTGGATTTTCTCCCTCCATTTTGTTTAATGATAAAAGGAAGCTTGCTAATCAGAGGCAATTATTATCGCCAACTTTATCTTGCTCAAATAGTGGGTAAACCCTATGATTTTATTTTTGTTTCATAGCCCACATCCTCTAAGCATGCATGCTGATGAATTTTTCAATTGCCCTTGTGCATAGTCTGATCTCTCCAAAAATCCTTTCAATCAAATCCCCTTTGCACCTTGTTGTTTTTAGCAAGTCTTTGTTTTCTGGGGGTTGTAAATTTATTATCTCTTGTAGGTTTGGGTTTTTTCTTGACACTACATGTGTCTTAGCTACAAATATGAAATACAGGTTTTAAAACCTAAATTCCATATGTAGTTCAAGTTTTAAAACTCAATGTGCATCCTCAAAATCTCCTTTGCACAATGAAGATGCAAATTAGGTTTTAATACCTAATTTTCATCATATTCATCTATTGCAAACCAAAATTTTCAAATTGGGTTTTAAAACCCAATTTGCGCATCACTAAACCTCCAAACCTTACTCACAAATTAGGTTTTAAAACCTAATTTGTGTGTTCATCACAACTTTCCAAACTAAGCTATAAATAGGGTTTTAAAACCTGATTCACAACCTATCATCATTGTTTGCATCATTACACAAGTGCACATTATATTTTAAAATCTGATGTGCAACCTTCATCATGCTCATCACTGAAGCATACACATTGGGTTTTAAAACCTAATGCATGCTTTCCATCACATTCATATGCACATCAGGTTTTGAAACCCAATGTGCACTTTCACTTTACATTCCTTCATGTAGGTTAAGTTTTAAAACCCAACTTGCAACTTCTTGCATTATCACATGTAGTTTGGGTCTTCAAACCCAAACTGGAACATTTTGGCACTAAACCATTTTTTTCCCTCATGTAGTGTTGGGGAATTTTTGAGCAACTGCATGTTTTTAATGGAGTTTGTATTTATTTTCATGCAATGTCAAATTTTTCTCTAAATTTGCATGTTTTCATGCCATGCCAATTTTTTCTCTGATTTCACATATTTTCACGCAATGTCAATTTTTTCTCCAACTTAGAATATTTTTATGTAATGTCGGTTTTTTTCTCTGACTTTTCATATTTTCATGCAATGTCAAGGTTTTGGTTTTCATAAATATGAGTGGCTTCTTTAAAAATACGATCTTTGATGCATTGCAAAACAACTTTGTCATTTTTAGTAGCATTCTGACAACATAAGGGCACCCACGAGAAAAAAAGGTATGTATTTCATAATGAGAAAATATCAAATCTGTTTATGCATTCAATGAAAAAGTCAGTAAATTTTGTGGTTGAGAAAAAGGCAAATGCAGTTAGGATAAAATCTTAGAAAATGGATGTAGAATGTTTAGTTTATTATTTTTTATTCAAATAAAAAATGAAGTGGATTAAATTTGAATCAATAAAAGGATCCAATTGCATTCAACCTTTGAGTTGAATCTAATTGTTATGTGATAGTAGTGTTCTTTTGGCATTATTGTTACGTGACCTTGAATTGATTTGAGATATTATGGTGTCGCTGACTTTTTAAGAGGGATTTCAAGTATGATTTTGTAGGCTTTGAGCTTCATTATTAAATGTAAAAGATTGTGTTAAGTGTGTAAATTAGAGATTAATTTGTAGTCTTTGATGTTTGATTTAATTCCGCATTTATGTGTTTTGGGATGTGGTGTATAGGAAAGTTTTTGAGCTGTGATAAATTACATTCTTGTTATTAAATCTTTGTGGGAAGTAACAAAACTGATTTTTTCAGCTTCTCAATTACTAGTGTGCTAGTATACATGTTTTTCTTTCATCTAACCTTTTATATATCAAACTTATTTCTTTGATTAGTTCTTTATAGTGAATTATATTCACATTACAAGTTTTTGTGGAAGTTTATGCTTGAAAAAGAGTACATATTTTCTAAAAAAAGAGAAAACGGTGAATGTAACAATCAATTGTTAGATTAGTGTAAATAGTCCTAGCTAAGTGCTTAATCATTTATAGTAGCAATATTAAGGGCACCTCCCCTTTTCAAGATGAGAGAATTTTTCTACCACATTGTGGCTAAAAAACCATTTTGTAATAAGTTAAGTTAAGTTTATTACAAAATATCCACCCAACACTTCCTTAAAGGCAAAGGTTGAGGTTCTTTATCTTTTTTTGAAAATTCATGGTTGCTAGAGCTCCCTTCAACATAAATTCCATTACAAGCGCATAGTTCCTCTTTCTTAGGGAAATAATCAACTTGAACTACCTTTTTATTCTATTTCTCTTATTTCTTTTTATTGTAACTCAATAGTGGAAGATTTAATCTCTCTAAAAATAGCACTTATACATTAAAAAACTTTCTTTGTCATTTGATCCCAAAGCTTTTACCCTTTTACACTAACACCATAGTGAACAAGATGCACTTAACGACCTTGTTCTCCAACTTTGATACTTTTTCACTCAACACGTGAGCATGTGCCTTGAAACCAAATACTCTAATATTTATCAACAAATTATTATTTCTTGACTACACCTATGTAGGTGTCATATCAAAAAATGGTGATGCTGGAGATATATTTCTCAGATAGTAGGTAAAGGCTACAATTTTGGCCCAAATACTTTGTTCAAGTCTAACACCACCAGTGAGTAGTCGACCACCTCTTAGTCAATTACATATTTAATGCTTTTTTAGGTGTCTAGGGTCTCATTAATACATCCAAAATCTAGCACACAGCACAAACTACGGTCAACAGACTGTCGTCCTTGCAGACGACCTATTTGTGATCGGTGTCTGTGCAGATGGAGATCGCTCGATCTCCATCTGCGAGGGCAGAGGGGGAGAGAAGATTGAGCAGCGGAGATGGAAGAATTAAAACTCCACTGTCTATGTGGCAAAGAGGCGGCAGTGGAAACCGCCATCTCAGGCAGACTAGCGTATGCAAAGATCGGTCGGCTCCGCAAACTGGCGACTGCAAAAGTCTGCCATCTGTGAGGGTCAACTGCCGTCTGCGTGGATTGACCCAAAAATGAAAGAATAAAGAGGAAGAAGAGGAAAGACAAGGGTTCAGGAGTATTATTTGATGCCCCAGATGGGCCTGGGACATTTTTTGATGCCCCAGAATGCTATCTTATGTCTGACATGAGCTTGTTGGATGCAGGAGGAGACCATCACTTTCTGAGCGAGGGAGTGCTACCCCGTGATGATGGAGCTAGAGAAGCAGCTGACAGTAGCAGAGTGGGGGATTGTTAGATTATGTGGGCTTGAGCATGTACGACATTGGCTACATCTATGAGTGCATAATGCGCTCATGTCTACTCTGATCGAGAGGTGGCATAGTACCACTTCTAGCTTTCACTTCCCGATAGGGGTAGTGATGACCACCCTTCATGATGTGTGGAGGATTTATAGAGTGCCTATTTGGGGGCTGATACCCAAGTACTGCATCGAGGGTTCAGAGCCATACATGGAGATGGCTTTTGGTTGGGGATTTGCAGATTTTCCTACTACACGGCAGTGGATGTCCTAGACAGGGGCGATGGCGATGGAGCCACGGCTGTGGCGGGTAGCCTTATACTTGGCCAGTTTGATTGGGGGATGGTTGATGCCTGATCATGCAGGAAAGGGATTCCCTATGGGTTGGGTGCAGGTTCTGAGAAGCATGGTGGAGGATGGAGACCAGTACTACTGGGGATACACCATTCTCGACCAGCTTTATTATGTTCTACATATGTGTGCCTACTGTAAGGGTAGGGCACTAGGTCCAGGATGCACGCTTCTTCTTGTATGGGCGTGGGAGCATATTACGGTCATACGACCGATTAGGCACCGAGAGACCAGAGTAGCTTACGATTCATTCGTATGTAGATATAAGCCACCTATTAGGTATGAGGCCACAGATTCAATCGGTTACTAGCGACAGAGACTGGATGAGATGGGGGATATACAGTGGGCGCCCTCTGCAGGGTGCAAGGCCTGGGGTCATGAGATCCCATAGCAGGACGGCTACACAGAGGATGAGTTTTATGACTCATATTATATGAGGTTTGTTCAGACCAACTGCTGGTTGATCGGGAGGAAAACATACATGATCTCCACATATATGTCATCCAAGGTATGGAGACAGATGGGATGGGTACAGGAGGCAGTGCCAAATGGGTTCCCACATCCACTAGTGACCCAAGAGGTGGGGAGTATATAGGGGATGGGGGTAAATCCCCGCATAGCATGAGCATCATTTATGGGGATCATTAAGGTCCCATGAATCAGATCATGGGAGTCATTACAAGATGTAGGTGTAGTCCCAGCATACGCTCAGTGGTGGGCTACTCATAGACCGATCAAATTGATAGTACCAGGGATCGTACAGGAGGATGAGTAGCCCGGGGCTAGAGGAGATGGAGAGGGCCAGGACAGAGATGATGATGACAAGGATGGAGGAGGCAAAGGAGGGGCCGGAGGGAGGAGAGTTTGGCCTAGGGTTGCAATATAGAGGTGGAGAGGACAGGTGGAGTTACCAGTAGGGAGGCAACCTCCTATAGTGCCAGGGGCTCAGGTAGAAGGATAGGATCCACAGGGGCCACAGGGGCCACAAGGGCCACCAGGATAGGTACCACCAGCGGGCTATGTATCCCAGGATACTCATGATATGGTTATAGCAGAGCGAGACAGTCTTCAGACTAAACAGGGTAGGGTACAAGGCTTGATAGCAACATCTCGGGCGACCGAGGTGAGCACACAAGTAGAAATCTAGAGGCTGTAGGGGGTACTAGCGACTGCTCAGGGCACAGTGAGTAGCTTACAGATAGAGTTGGCTAGGGTATAGGGGGAGCTAGCAGCAGAGACCGCTCAGGGCATAGTGCACAAAGAGCACTAGATATTTTATAGGCTCAGGTGGATAGTGGTGAGTTTTCCATTATTGAGGAGCATGGGGATCCTTCAGAGGAGCTGGCAGCGGTGTCAGCATAGATAGCAGCTTTGACCGTAGAGTGAGACCTAGCATGGAGATGTGCAGAGGATTATAGAGCTGACCGAGATATAGTGTGTCTGGTAGGAAGGGTGGCAGGTGTTGGTCAGATGATGGAAGATGCTATGGTAGCATAGAGAGAGGCTGGGCGGAGGGTACAAGAGGCCGCATATTATATGGGTCTCTACTACAGTGCAGTGCCAGAGGAGGCACAATAGTCTACGTACTCAGAGAGAGCTCAGACAAAGAGCATAGGACGAGGCTCATAGGGATCGGTGGGGTTACCACCAAGTCCCAACAGTGGTGCAGGACCATCGCAGCCACCACCATGATTCATCTCAGACCATTTTTGATACACATTTTTGACATATTATGTATGATTTTGACATTTTGAGATATATACAGGGACTTTATGGACTTTATTAACTATGTTTATGATGCTATATGATGTGATGTTTATGCAGGATGTATGGATGTATTATGATGTTATATTACATATGTTATATGATGTTTATGACTAACATGTAGGATGAGATGGATGTATATGAATATGTTGACATATTTGTGATGCAGGGATGGGATATATATATATATATATATATATATATATATTAGATGTGATGTGTTAATGCTTTATAGATATATGGAATGTGATGGTTAATAAATGTAAATGCATATATGATTTGTGAAATGTGTAATGAATCCTAAAATGATGTAACAATGCAACCAAATAAGGAATGGATAATGAATGTAAGTATATGTAACTTGTGATGTGATCAATGCAACTAAAATGTGTAATGGAACGAAATGTAACCTTAATGAGTAATGATTAATGAATGAAGTAACAATGCAACTTATAATGATTAATGATTAATGAACTAAATAAACAATGCAACTGTAATGAATGTATGCAATATGAGACACATGAGGACACTAGTTTTTTGTGTATCAAATAGGTCTAATAAAATCACTTAGGTGACTGGATAGGGGGGAATAAATAGAAACCTTTTCCAAGAGAAAAATCAAGATGCAATTGACCTAACTATAATGCAAAAGCTATCTACATGATGATAGTGGGATTGATACCGTGTTAATGTTGGAGAGCACACCCTAGTTTGATATTACAAAAGGAGATATGCACCATGTGTTAGAAAGCACAAGTGACATGGTTCCTTTGTGTGGACTAGACTCTCAGACAAATAGGTTGTTAGGAACAAGAATGCTAGATATCAGGTATGATGAGATCTATGAAATGTTACTCATGAGGAGACGCAGTACATCCAGATCTTTTGAGGGATTTGAGATGCATGAATCCTACCCCTAGTGAGGCATACATAGTCACAACTAAATATCAAAACATAAATGCACTAATAAACTATGACAAGGAGATCATACCACAAATGACACGTATTTCACTATATACTCACCATAACGAACCAAGATATAAAAGATCGAGGCTGTCACGATAAGGACATAGTAAAACACAAGATAAAATCAACAAAAAGGAATCTTGACCAAGTGGTCATTCAGTCCAAAATTTCTTGCCATGAACAATTTTGAGGTGAAGATTGATTAGAACGGCCAACATTGGAAGGATACATCCTAATGGGCCAAAGATTGATTGATAAAAAATGGGAATTTGCTCACAATTTCTCATGAATAGAATGATCATTAGGAAAGTCAATCTGTCTGCTGATTTGTTGGAAATGTTTGCGATCACTATGTCTAGAACAAAGCTCAGTCATGTGGGAATTGTTTTGAGGAGGTGGACCTTGGTCAAGGAACTACCTGCACAGATATGGGTAGTGACTTTTATTATGACAGACGATGTATGCTGCTTGGAAAAACTGTGGAAATAGATGGTGGATCTGACTACACATGGCACCTGAAATAGGTTTTCACCATGTTACTTATCTATTGCACCACCAAAGTGGTTTTCACAGATGGACAAATTTATTTCTCTTTCTCTTTTGCTTTTTTGATATTCTTTTCAAGCTTTTGTATTTTTTTTTCTTTTTTGATTTTTTTGCGTTTGCTTGCTTTTTTGAATGTTTTTGGATTTGTTGCTTTTCTGATTTTTTTTGGATTTTTGAAAATTTCTATTGTACAATGGACTACTGACGGATCAACCATAGAAGCGCTTGAGATGTACAATATTTACAGGATCAAGGAGTGGATCTCCCTCTAGTGACACAATTTGATAAGCACCAAAACCATATTTTTCTATGACAATGAGGGGCCCCAACCAATTAGGCTCAAACTTTCCTTTCTTTTCATGGTTCTGGAGGTTCTTCATATTGTGCTGCAGGACAAGATCACCAACCTCAAATTGACGAGGCTTGATCTTTTTGTTGAACTGAAGGTGGAGGCAATTTTGATACACACAGAGGTGGTCTAGGGCATTGAGGTGTCTCTCATCGAGGAGTTCCAGCTCTTGCAAGCAGGCAACTCTATATTCTTCTTTGGACAACATATTCTTGACAGAAATTTTGAGGGAAGGGAGCTCAATTTTGATGGGTAGAATAGCCTCAGTACCATAAACAAGGGCAAAGGGGTGGCTCTCATGGGGGTTTGAATGGAGGTGCGGTAAGCCCAAAGGGAAAGGTTGAGGTGAAGGTGCCAATCGCGGCCAGCTTCATCGACCATTTTCTTGAGGATTCTGAGGATGGTTTTATTTGTAGCCTCAACTTGACAGCTTCTTTGTGGAAAGTACTTGGAAGAGGTATGGTGGGTAATGCTAAATTTCCTACATAGCTTTGTGACATCCTTTTTCTTGAAAGGTCCTTCATTATTAGTAACAATGTCCTAAGGAATGCCATAGCGATAGATAAGATAGTTCAAAATGAACTTCAAAATCTATTTTCCAGTAGTGTAGGTGAGAGGAACATCTTTGACCCACTTAGTAAAGTACTCTATAGCAGCAAGGATGTATTTATGGCCATTGGAAGAATTAGGGAAAATCTAGCCAATGAGGTGGAGACCCCAGCGTGAAAAAGGCTAGGGGGTGATGGTGGGCTGGAGGGATTAGGAGGGGGCGTGTATCAAATCGTCGTGCTGCTGACAAGGCACACACTTCTTCACATAGTTGTAGGCATCTTACTCCATAGTAGGCCAGTAATATCTAGTGTAACAACTTCTTGGCCAAAGTAAGTCCACTAGAATGAGCCCCATAGATTCCTTGATGTACCTCCTCCAAAGACATTTGTGCTTCATCAGAATTCGGACACCTTAAAAGAGTTCCATCAAAATTCTTTCGAAAAAGGGTATCAGCAAGGATTATGTATCGAGAAGTGTGGTGAATGAAGGTTTTACATTGATTGGGAGTTAAAGTAAGTGGGGTATGTCCATCACGAAGGTAGGAATATACTTCTTGTTGGTACCATGGGGAGTTGGGATCAGAAATTTCACACACCATTTCAGAATTTGGTTTGTCATAGGCAGGGACCGTAAGATTCTCAACAAGAAACTCACACCGTGCACTATGTTCTGGCATAGTGATCAAGGACCCAATTTTTGCCATGGTGTCTGCTGCTTTATTATTTGTGTGAGGGATCTATTGGAAGATTAGCTTAGTGAAATGCATTTTGAGATCCTCAACTGTATGGCGCTAGGGAAGCAACTTGTCATCCTTCATTTGATATTCATCCATAACTTGTTTGATAACCAATTGTGAGCCTCCAAGAACCAATAAAGTGAGAATCTTCCATTGTATGGCTTGTCAGAGTCCAAGTACAAGGGCTTCATATTCTTCAATGTTGTTGGTACAAGGAAATTGTAAGTTATAAGATTTGGGGATGAGATCCCCTTTGGGTGTAACAAACAAGATTCCTACCCTTGATCCTTTTTGAGTGAAGGATCCATCAAAATAAAGCTTCCATGATGGACTCGGGGCAAGATTAAGGACTGACTCATCTGGAAAATCGGTGATCAAAGGATGTTTTCCGTCAATATGTGCTTCAGCTAATTGATCTACAATTACTTATCCTTTAATAGCTTTGCGATCCACATAAATAATGTCAAACCCACTAAGGATCATGACTCATTTTATTGTATGACTAGTAAGAGCAGCACATGCCAGGAGATACTTAAGTGGATCAATCTTGGCAATAAGATGAATTTTATGATTGAGCATATAATGTCATAGTTTCTGTGTATAGAAAACAACAACCAAACATGCCTTCTCAATTAGGGAATAATTCAACTCATAACCAATAAGAGTCCTACTGAGATAATAAATTGCTCTCTTTTCTGGTGTCATCTAATTATGCCAAGAGGGCTCCCAACATGACCTCTGTAGCAGATATGTACAAAATCAGAGGATGAATAGCAATAGGTGGTACCAACATGGGTGGATTAGCCAGATAGACTTTCAGTTTCTCAAATGCATTTTGACATAAGCAATCCCACTGAAACTTGATATTCTTGCGCAGGAGATGAGAGAACGGATGCACCTTATCTGCTAGTTGTGACATGAATCTTTTGATTGATTGTAGTTTTCCTTGTAAACTACGTAATTGCTTCAATGTTTTGGGTGGTGGCATCTCTAGGATCACTTTCACTTTCTTTGGATCAACTTCTATTCCACACCGGGACACTATGTATCCTAGCAGTTTACCAGATTGTACTCCAAAAACACACTTCTTAGGATTCAACCTAAGCTTGTACTTTTCCAATCGCTCAAAAATGGTAGTAAGAATAGTAATATGTGATTCCCTTGTTTTGGATTTTCCTAAAAGATCATCCACATAATCTTCCATGATGACATGCAAAAGGTCATGAAAGATGGTAGTCATTGCTCGTTGATAAGTGGCTCTAGCATTTTTAAGGCCAAAAGGCATCACCTGATAACAGAAGGTGCCCCAAGGAGTTGTGAATGTGGTTTTGTGTTGGTCTTCTGGTGCTATCCTAATCTAATTGTAACCTGAGAAACCATCCATAAGTGACAATATTTCATGTCTGGCAGTCAAATCCACTATAATGTCAATATTTGGGAGTCAAAAATCATCCTTGGGACATGCAAGATTTAGATCTCTAAAATCAGTGCAGATGCAAATGCCCCCAGTAGGCTTACCTACTGGTACAATATTAGAAGCCCATTCAGGATAATCAATTGGTCTGATTACTTTAACATCCAGCATTTTCTGAAGCTCTACTTTGACTACCAATGCGACTTGCGGATGCATCTTGCAAATTTTCTGCTTGATAGGTTTTACACTTGGATCTACGGCAAGATGATGCATGACAAGTTCTGTATTTAGCCGAGGCATGTCCTTGTAAGTCCATGCAAATTTTATTTTGTGTTTATACAAGAATTTTGTCATGTCTTTCTTTTCCTGATCACTAAGAGAAACTGCAATGTAGGTGATGTGTGGATCTGCTTCTGTGCCTAAGTTGATTGGAATAGTATATTCGATGATCATAGAGGAAATTTATGGTTCTAAAGACATAAACAGAAAGTCAGCCTCTCCCTCCTCTAGCACCTCAGAAAGGTTTTCACTAGAGGGAGCATCCTTTATTTTATATTTTTCTCCATCCAAAGATGCCTACAAGAGGTTTTCACCAGAGGATGTATTTTCATTTTTTTGATTTTTATTTTCTTTTTCATTTTTGTGACTGAGAGAGTTGACTTGGCTACCAAAGTAGGCTTGTTCACTATAGTGGATCTGATGTTCATACTCTCAGAGATTCTTAAGTCCAAAGAGGGCTAAAACTGCCTCATCCAAATCACAAACGTCCAAAGCTGGTGATGAGTCTTGCTAATCCCAGTCAATTAATTTAGGGTTTGTGAGGGGTAGACGAGGGGATGAAAGGTTAGCTTGGGTGATAGTGAAGACATGATGGTTTTCATTTAGGTCATCTTCAATATATTAGAAAGGTATTTCAAAGAACTCTTCCTTAGTATCTAAATCTGAGGCAGCTAGACAATAATCCTTAGGCCCCGTTTATTTCGCGGAATTGGAATTGAGTCAAAACCTTATTATCACAAAATCAGGTTTTGAAATCCCGATTTTGCATCTTGGGGAATTGGAATTTGACTCAAAACCTTATTATCGCAAAAGCAGGGTATGATTTATAATTCCACCTATTTAGTGGGAAGATGATGCCACTCATTTTGGTGTCTAAACCCGGTTTTGCTTGACGAATCCGGAATTGCAATTTAGAGAAACAAACAGCGGATTTGCAAAAATGAGAAGTGTCACTCCCAAAAATGGGAAGTGTCACTCCCAATTCCGTGAAACAAGCAGGGCCTTAGCGAAGTTAGTCTTGGTCTCTACGGAACCCAATCCATGTCCTTTAGGATAGCCATTGGTTGTTATGATCTTCTTCTTACCTGTTTCATTACCTCCAAGACTAGTACCATGATATCCCATTCTTTTGACAATGGGAGTAACCTTAGGATACTTTCCTTTGGGGAAAGTTACAGGTATTTCCTCTTCATCACTATAGATCCAATCAAGGACATTGTATTCCATGTGTTCATCTGATAGGGACCCCCAATGTTCAAACACAGTTGATTTGCAGCGCATAAGTGCTTTGTCTTTAGAGGGGAGTAATGGTGATGGTCTTCCATAAGACATTGGAGACAAAGGGAGTTGCCTAATACATAGAGCACTTTCAAATTTATACTCTCCCATGCCTTGATCTGTAAAAGTGGCCTTTTCTTCACATGAGGAGGGTTTGTCTTCAATATCCTTGTCTTCAGTAACTTTTTATTTTCCTTTGGATTTCTCATCTGGTGTTTCTGATGTCTTTTCTGGAACTGATGGAGTATTGGAAATAGGGGTTTCTTGATTTGAATATCGGCCAAACTCATTCAACAGACAATAGTTAGATTGTTTGCTTTCCAGTCTCTTGCAGTATTGAAAGGGTTCAGGATCTCCAAGAATTTTGATTTCTCTACCGTGATGTGGGAACTTTAGACATTGATGATACGTAGAGAGTACACCTTTGATAGCATGTATCCATGGTCGTCCCAACAAGATATTATAAGGTAGATCTAGATCCAGCATGTGGCAAATAGTTTCAATCAGGGTCAGGCCCACTTGTAAGGGTAGTGTGATCAGACCCTTGCGTTCTCGTTCTCAATTATCATAAGCCTTTATTTTGATTCATTTTTTTGCATCAATGAGGTCCTCAGAAAGACCGATATTATGAATCATTTTCAACGTGCACAAATTCAAGCCAGATCCACCATCGATGAGGATTCGTTTTATTTTTGTGGAGCAAATTTTTCCTTCTATATGGAGGGACTTATTATGACGAGGGTCAGGACCACCAAAGTCCTTATTAGTGAAGAAAAGATGTTCTTGTGTAGCTAGGTTCCCTATCATAGCTTTGAATTGTGCAGCGTTGATGTTCTCAAGGACACGGGATTTATTTAGAGCTTTATCAAGGATTTCTCTGTGAATTGGCGAAGTTGTCAATAGCTCTATAATGGATGTCTGTGCAGGCATCTTCCCTAACTGGGCCAAAAGGTCATAGCATGAGGCAGGCCAAGCAGTGGTCGATGGTGCAGCTGGTGGATTTGTAGATGTAGAAGGTTTATTAGCAGCTTGGATAGTGACTCTGGGTCTACGTGTAGTAGCATTACAATCATCATCTTTGAGGATTATGGTTTTAACATGCATGTCAGTTTCTTCAATGCGGCCACAAAGAGATTCAAACCCAAAGATATCATTTTCATTTAGACTCCCACATGTTCGATCATGGCCTGTGATAGTATTGGTAGAATAGTCATACAGGATCATGTTTGATGCATTGTTTTTATTGTGAGGTGGGAGGGGCTGATTGTAGACCTTGAGTTTTGCATTAGATGAGGATGCATTCTGACCTTCAAATTCAATTTTACCATCCTCAATGAGATATTGCACAAAGTGCTTCATACATTTCTTGGTATCATGTCCCTTGATACGATGATAATCACAATACTCATTATCTCTATACCACACAGGTTTAGGTTGGTTCTCATCAAAAGGTCGAGTATTTGAAAAGACTATCATTCCTTGATTCGTAAGTTGTTTGAAGATCACATCTAGAGGTTCTACCAAAGCTATGAATTGACGTCATTATCGATTGTTGATATTATTTTTGTTGTTGTTATTTTTGTAATTATTGCAAGGAAATAGAAATGATTGATTGCGTGGTTTTTTATTGTTGTTCTGATTGTTCAAATTCTGATTGTTGTTTTGATTCTAATTGTTCTGATTCTGATTGTTCTAATTGTTATGATTCTGATTGTTGTTACGGTTCTGATTTTGATTCTGATTGTTATTGTGATTTTTTTGATTGTTATTGTTGGATGCTTGAAAATTTTGAACATGCTTGGCATCAGTCACTCCATCATTGACAACTCCTTTGTCTTTACACCAAAATTTTGGTTTATCATTGTTGGAAGGAGTATAATGTTTGATGCTACCTCTTTGCAAAAGGTCATCTTCAATGTCTTTTCCCTTCTTGAAAAGGGATTCAAAGGTGTCAAGTGAAGCCATTTTCATTTGGAAAGACATCTCAAAGATTAAATTCTTTGTGAAGATTTCAATTAAGTGACTATCAGGTATTTTCCATGGCATGCGATTTGCAATATGTCTCGATCATTGTAAGAAACTAGCAAAGGTTTCTCCATTCTTTTGTTTAGTATTGCACAAGTTGTTGAGTGTTGCTTGATGCTTAATATTATATGAGTATTGTCCAACAAAATTATCTGCAAGATCAGAGAAAGTAGAGATTGACTCATAGGGAAGGGCCATGAACCATTCTAAAGCTGCGCCTCCAAGACTCCTAGTGAAGAGTCTTTTTAAGTAGTTTTCATTATAGGCAACTTCTTGACATGCAATGTAAAATTCTTTGAGATGTTGTAGAGGACATGTTTCACCTTTGTATTTCTCAAATTTAGGCATCTCAAATTTTGGTGGGAATGGTTGCATTTTGATGGACTTGTCAAATGGATAGGGACAAATCTCTTCAAAAGAAAACTCCTTTTTGCCCCCATTTTGTAAGCCTTGTACAATGTTTTTGAGTTCATTGAATTGTTGGGTAAAATCTGGAGTATTCTATGAAATAAACGGTGGTACATAACCTCCGCCTCCCCCAAATTGTGCAGCTGAAAATCATGTGGAGGTCATACCAAAATGTGGGAGGAGGTATATATTGATAGGCTCGGGACGTATTGGTTGCAAATGTTTTAGCCCCTATTGTTTGAAACAAAAAGGTAGATAAGGGCATTGAAATCTACCCTATGTTGTTGACATTAGCACTTGCTCCTTGAGTTGTCATTGTTTGAGTGATGTTATGTGTAGTATTGTTTGGCAAAGCACTTATGATCTATTGAATTTTTTATGGTGTCAATTGAGGTATCAATGCAGTTGTTGACACAGGTGCTGATGTAGGTACTAATGTGGATAGTTTGCTAATAGGTCCTTTACCAGTGTCACATGATGATGTAGCATTTGAAGTAGAAGCCATGGCTGTTGTGTGTGTAATATTAACACCTTCATAAAATTAGGACTAATAACAACAATTCTATGGAAAGAAAATATGATTTAATCTAAGAATTGAAGCTAAAAATCCATATCATCTCATGGTTCTCTATCTAAACTTTGTTAAGAGAGCTCTCAGGCTTAATCTCTCTCAAGGACAATCCTAGAATGAGAAATGAATGATAAAATAATGCTCAAATCTAGCTTAGAATGCTTAAAATGCTCTAAGATATGTTAGAAAACAATAAATGCTCCTAAAACATGATATACTAAATGTTATGCAAATGTTGAAATGTGATCAAAAGCCCTCAAATGCTCTCCATATGCCTATACTAAGGATTCTTTTTCTCTTAAAATTATTGGATCCCAAACACAAAGGAAATGGCTTGTATTTATAGCATTTTCCCAAGGGTAGGGGGTAGAGTGAGTTGATCATGATCAAAGTTTGGTTAAGTCAAAA
>MU223457.1:4443209-4471439 GCA_018584345.1 Thuja plicata | reverse complement strand
AAGAATGAATTATTGACACATAAGTGTCCTTTCATATGGAATTATGGAATTCCCTTTTTGAGGATAATTCATTCAATAATTAAATAACCTTTCAATTCCTTTTATGTATATTAGCCAAAGGGGGTGGTATTGATTTAATTAAAAGCACTTAGGACTTAAGATTTAAATCAATTAATCATAGGGATTTTAGCTAATAATCATTTAAGAAATTAGGAATTAAATATAATGTCAGATTTTATGCAAATTTGGGTTTTCTGTATTTGAAACTCAGTCAATTAAAGTCAATCAGGATTAGAATTTGCCTAATACAATAGGACTTCGAGGATAAGAACATGCACCAAAATTGATTGATTATTAGGTGCCAATTTTGGGGTGCTACACTTATAACCTCCTAAAAAAAGAAAAACATTGTATATAGATATCTTTTCCATTATATCAAGGCTCAATTGGTTTCCATGGTCGGAACTTCCTAAGGATCCATTTTTGTATATACAACCCTGACTGGTCCAGTGAACCCAGATCAGGGACAAAATTAAAATTGTACTTCAAAATAAAAATAAGAACTAAAAAACTCCACATTGAATTGAAAAAAAATCACTCCTCCCTATTTAAATTGAAAACAAAGTGGATTTAATCCATTAAACAACTCTACAACACAAAACAAGAAGACTGTAACTGTCTCAGTGAACTATCTGATTAGATTTCTTGGAAAATTTGCTTAAGAAATGTCCAACCTTCGTACAAGGAATCAAAAGTTATTAAATAGGTCTCCTAGACCTATCCCAACTGATAAAAACCAATCCATAACTGCCTTTAGGCAACTTTCAACTTCTTGTCCAAAATGTTGTTGAGCAACTTTTCAAAGTTGAAAAAGTTGCTTCACAAATTTTACATCTTTTGACAATTTAACAACTACATTACTCTAACCCAACATTATGGGTTCCAATCCACCATAAAGTCACTTATAAGCCTAATTATCATTAAAATGGATCAATTTATGCACTCTAGGCTCCATTTATCAACTTTTCCCTAATTGCCTTACAACCACAATATGAGACGTGTTGGACACAACATTTCCACAACAAAACATACCACATCAAAACTAAACAAAACTTACGATAGAACATTCTCAAACTAACACAAGTCTAGAGTAGTATTTCCAAGAAAAAATTTGATAGTTGGATAGGACCAACCTCTAGGTGCCCCTACACCATTCTCCCCCTGATGAGAAGAGCTCAAGTTATCTTTGAAGACAAAATTGAAAAATCAATTCCAAGTTTCTTCAAATCACCTACATAAATCCATGTAGCCTTTGATTCTAGTTGTTGCACCCACTTGATTAGATATTCCATGTAATCCTTCTTCCTAGTCTTCTCGGAAAATTTCTTGTATAGGATCATCTCTTCTATAGGTTTTGGTTGTGAAGGCAGTGCTAGATCTTGGATTATCTCTTTCATATCATCATCATGATCTTGTTTCTCAGGGCTAGGACCCTTGTATTTCACAAAATATTCTATGTTGAACACAGGTGATAGGGCTACATCTTTGGGTAGATATATCTTGTGTGCATTGTTCCCATACTTAGCTAGGATTTGGCAAGGACCAATCCTCCTCATCTGTAACTTAATTGGTACTCCCTTCTAGAGTCTATCTTTGTTCAAATGAACCATTACCCAGTCTCCTACTACAAATTGGATATCCTTCCTCCTAACATCAACTTTTCCCTTGATCTTTGAAATGTTCTCCTAAGGTTTTCTTTACTTGCTAATGTACCTATTTCATGGACTATAGAAATTCCTCTGCATGTCCACTCTTCTCTGTCACATATCTGAGATCCCTTAGTTCATATACACCCCCAGGGTACATTCCATAAACTACTTCAAAATGGTTCTTACCTTAGGTCCTATGCACTGTATCATTGTATTAAAATTCATCTTGGTGAAGTAATTTATCCCAAGCTTTCCCATACTCTTTGGTTAGACATCATATAATATTTCCTAAGGTCCTATTTACAACCTCAGTCTTCCCATCAGTCTATGGATGGTAAGAATGTCCAAAAGATAGATTGGTGCCTAGTGTCTTCCATAAATTTTTCCAAAAATGCCCCATGAATTTGGTGTCCCTTTCTGATGCTATGTTGATTGGGAGTCCATGAATTCTGATTACTTCCCTAAAGAACAATGTGTTATATGATTTGCATCATGAGTCACCTTACATGGGATGAAATGAGTTATTTTACTAAATCTATCAATAACAAGATATATGCTATTATAACCACTCCTAGTCTTGGGTAATACAATAAAAAAATCCATGCTCACACATTCCCATAGGCTATTGGGAATTGGAAATAGTTGATACAAACTAATATTGGAGGATGTACATTTTTCCCTTTGACATATTATACACTTCTCTACATATCTTCTTATATCCCTTTGCATTCTTGGCCAATAGTAAAACCTTTGTATCGGCTCCAAATTTTTATTCAGTCCAAAATGACCACTAGGGCTTCCTTTATGCTTCACCTACATAAATTTTTCCCTCATTGAACCCTTAGGTACACATAACTTCTCACCTTTTAATAGGAGTCCATTTTTCAATGTATATTCTGCATATTCACTATGAAAGTGATTGTTGAACTCTTGGCATACCTTGTAGGCTTATCTAAAATCCTCATCCTCCTTATAGAGGTATTTGAAGCTTTTGACACCTGATGCAGAAGCCTCATGGGTTTCCTTTCTATCATGCTCATCATTTTTCATTTTTCTAGTAAGTGTCGAGTTGCAGTTCTTGCCGAGTTACAGTATGTGTCGAGTTATCCAATGTTGTCCGAGCATTCCTTCCTATGCTGAGTGAACCTGATGTTCAGTTCTTCTTGACCGAGCTTGTCTGTGTTTGGTTTCTATTGAATCTAAATTTTGTATTTAATTTCTTGTTATGCATTTAATATTTGGATCTTGTCTTGGGATGTGTGCAGACCATTGGTGGTCGGCCTTCCATCTTTGTAAGCCACTTTGGCAAGTATAAGTAAGGATGTCTAGGAGTAGGTTAGGCATCAGCTAGTAGAACAAGTAGAAGATGATGATATGAGAAAGTAGAAAATATAATAGTCTAGATTTTGTAAATCTTGTTGGACATAACCTAGAAGCCCTCATAGTCAGGCATGTATGATGTAATTGATTGAATCAATAAAAGAATTTGTTTTTCCTTCTCTCTTTGGTGTTGTTCTCCATGTTGTTTTCTTCTATTGTGTTTACTCGCAGGGTCGCTGGATAGTTGGGTGTGCCATTCGCCCTGACTTCCCTTGTCTTACCTTGTGCCAGGTGGTATCAAAGTGAAGTTCATCCTTGGTGGATTGGATTGTATAGAACCCTGAGTTGATTTGGTTTTAGGGTGGCAGATCTGCAGATTTGACCTATAACTTGCAGAGGGTTATGATGAACTATAACTAATTGAATGTTTGAAAATGTTAAGTTGATGATCACCAAGCTGCAGAAATTTAATGCAAGACATTAAATCAGTTAATGTATTGTATTGTCATTGATGTCAAATTGATATAATCTGATTGGTTATATACATAGTGTCAAAGACTTTAGAGAACTAGAAAGATAAAGGTTATACTATCAGCAATGCATAAAAGTTCAGTATGCACTAAGTGACAACAAACACTGACAGTCAGTGCACCCCGACGGATAGAGAATCCTAAGAGAAAAGTCATAGTGATACCCAAGAAAGAAACTCGAGAAAGCATTATCGACGAGCAGGACCAAAGTAACCTGACCAAAACTTCACAGTGTTGCCTGACAGATAGACAACCCCGATGGAGATGCCCGAGGACAACTGAAGTCAAGACCAAAGCTAACAAGGAGTTAAACACTGAAAAGAACTAAAGTTCATAAATGACAAAAGAATCAGCTGGAAAGAGATAAATATGGAGTTAACTGGTTGTTAATATTGTTTTCATCGACAAGTTAAAAGCCAGAGATAAGTGAGAGATTTAAAGTTGTTTTATTCCTATTTTCTAAAAGAAATCTACGAGATAAAACTGAAGTAAAGATTTAAAGCAAGAAAGGCGAGAATTGTGGATCACACAAAGAACAAGAAAGTCAAGGACTTAGAAACGGTGAAATCGTGTCTATAAAGAGACAAGATAATTCATTGTGAATTAGGGGTGAATAGAGAAGGGGATGGTGAAGAGAAATACTAGTGAAGAACAACTTCATACAGTCTTGATCAATCAAGCTAAAGAACAGAGCTACAGATTTCCACAAACACCGAGCAACAAAGAAGCACAACATCACCGAGTAGAAATAAGTGGAGAAAAGGTATTGAATAGATACATTGATTAGAAAGGTATTATGAGATTACAATAGATCTGAACATCTGCAAAGTATAGTTTTTTAGATGAATAGATCATATACTATTTCAGTTTAACCATTGATTCATAAAGTCTCTTAACCGAGCAGGATCTAATAATCCTTTATATATTGATCAAATACATCCCAAGGAGTATCAAAAGGTTAATTCATGAAGATAGCATAGTGAAATTATAGATATCAATTGATTAACTATTAGTGATAAATATTTTAACAAGGTCACACTTAACAGTGTGTTTGTAACCTTTAATAGGGTTGGCTCTTCACCGAGCTCACTTCAAAAGAGTGAAAATTTTGGGTTACCGTTCCCAAGTGGTTTTTCCCTTAACAGGGTTTCCACGTTAAAAATCCATGTGTCAAATGTGTTTATGAGTCATTGCTTTCATTTTTTTCTTTACACATTACTAAAACAGGATTGATCAGTATACACTAAGTAATTTACTATATTTTGATAAATGCTAGACTGCTAATCGGTAAAGATAAAGAATAAGGTTTAACAGTGAAATCTGAGTAGTAGTTATTTGATAAGAATATTTCAAGGCATTCATCTTGTAGGACTAGAGATAACTAGAGGCTTACAATTGTGGTAATAATTTTTTGGATTAATTTATTCGAATATTTTTGAGGCCACTGATTCACCCCCACCCTCAGTTATTCTAATAGGTTACGATCTTGCAAGAACTGTCAAGATGGTCCGAGGCAGAGGAAATATTGATAATGCCATAATGGACATGTTGAGATAAATTTCAACCAAATTAGATGATGTGGAGACAACCCAGAGAAGAGGAGCACATCTTGATGATGCGAGTGATGATGAGGCAGTGGAACCAAATACAGAACCTAAGGAAGATCAAGATGAGGAAAGATTGTTAGAGTATTGTCTAGGGAACATTCAAAGTATGCTATTGAAGTTGTTCCTTATGATGTAAAATTGGATACTAATGTTGTGTTGGATTGGATCTCTGACATGGAGAATTTCTTTAAGTTTGAAAGCACTCATGATAATAGGAAGGTGAAAATTGCTGTCACTAGGTTGAAACTTCATGCCTCGCTATGGTGGGAGCATTTGCAAAATGATAGACAAAGAAGAGGAAAGGAAAAGATCAGAATTTGGTTGAAAATGGTGAACAAGGTGAAGAAGAAGTTCTTACCTGCCGATTACTAAGTTAGCTTGCTGAGAAAGATGTATAACCTTAGACAAAAGCACATGTCTGTGAAGGAATACACTGAGGAATTCTATAGATTGGACATCAGATTTGGACATGTGGATGATGAGGTTGATAAAGTTGAAAGATACCTAAATGGATTGAGATCTAGAATTAAAGATAAAATAATTTTTTTGAAATTGGATAGTGTGGAAGAAGCATATCAATATGCTTTGAAAGATGAGGAGATCTTGACAAATAAATATGAACAAAGACAAAGAGATCGAGGTGGTAGATTCTAGAGAGGCAGAGGTGGATGTTATGGTGAAGGTGGAAGGCTTGATAATTCTTCACAAGATAAGGGAAAATATGAGTGGAAAACTGATGATAAAAGCATGACCGAGTGGAAAGGTGGTAGTTGTTATCGAGGAGGTAGTAGTTTAGGCCGAGGAAGAGGTAGAGGTGGTTTTAACTTGGTAATTGTTTCAAATGTGGCAAATAAGGTCACAGATCTTTCAAGTGTGGACACTCTGATGGAAATGGACAAGGTCACAGGAATGTTGTATTACAAGAGGATCTTAAGGGTTCCCCAAGTGGACCTGAAGCTGGAGAAAACCTTATGGTAAGGAGAGCTTTGTGTAACAACCAAGTGGATGAAGAACCTATTCTGAGGAGAAGTCTTTTCAAGACCATATGTAAGATGACAGGAAAATGTTTCAAAGTGATTGTTGACAGTGGAAGTTCAATGAATTTGGCATCAGAGGAGCTAGTTACAAAGTTACAATTAAAGAGACTGAGACACCCTAAACCCTATCATATTTCATAGATCAAGGATGAGCATAAGTTATTAGTAAGTGAAAAATGTGTGGTGAAATTCAAGATTGGAAATTACTTTGATGAAGTTCTATGTGATAGTATGCCTATGGATTGTTGTCATATTCTATTAGGAAGACCTTGGCAGTATGATAAACATGTTGTGCATGATGGTAGATTGAATCAATATACTCTTTGGGTGAATGGGAAGAAGAAAATATTGTTACCTTTGATTGAGGTTCCAAATGAGATAAATTGTACTACTATGAAAATTTACATGGTTAATGGAAAGTAATTTGAAAAAGAAATGAAGAAGAATCAAGTCTATTTTTCTATAATTCCTAAATGTCAAGTGACATGGTATAGTAATTACCGAGTGAAATAAAATAGTAAATTCCAAGCAACAGAAGATAGTGAAGACTGAGTTCCAGAAGAAATTCAAAAATTACTAAATGAATACAAGGAGATTGTTGTAGAGGATATTCCTGATGGTTTACCACTAGTAAGTGTGTGTGTATTTTGTGGACCTGTAAGCTGCAACACAACACTTCAATATTTCATTGAATTAGTGAGATAAACATGAAATAACCAAGGAAAAGCACATATACATCACTAAAATTGACATATTGCTCCCTATTTAAGAAGAGTGAAATATGCTACAATTTGCCCTCAGATTATGTATAAATCAGTGACAACATCATGCTTAGAATGGAAGATTTAAAGAATGCAAGCTAAATGTTCAAATAAAGTTCATTTTAGAGATCCAAATGAGGTGATGTAATTACTATCAATCAAAATGCATTAACAATTCTACAAATTTAGAGTAGCATAAGGATGTAATTACAATTCTAAGATTTTGGACCCATTGAGCTCAAAATTCATTCCTTTTATAGAAGAATTTAAGGAATGAGAGGTTAGGATTAAATTGTGAAGAGAGGTGGAGATTGAATCTTTGGTGATCCATGTGAGGTGATCCAAGTAATTTAACTCTCATTGGCTAATGGATTGAATTTCCATTTTTCAAGTGAGGAGTTGTAATTAGGGAATTTATTTAATTCCTTTTGATTAATTACCTTAGCCATGTATTTGTTTCTTTTGATTTAATTGATTTCATTTGATTTAATTGGCTAAGGCAATTAATGTAAATTAGTGATAAGATCACAAGGAGATTAAATTTGATTTAAATGAATAATGCCAATTAATTGAAGAATTATCTTGACATAATTAGGGTTATGATCACACTTAGGGAAAGTAGGGTCTTTGGTCAGAGCAGACCAAATTAGGGTGGTTACATTTGCCCCTCTTTGAATTGATGTGCGAGCAGCGCATTGATTCAAAGAATGTTTGATGTTGACTTCAGAAAGTTTGAGAATTTTGCACTTGATTGAATGAAATGTCTGATGAGACCAATATCGCACTTGATTGAACTAAGATTGATAGTATTGACTTTGAACTTGATCAAACAAAGGTCAATAAAGAAAAGATCTTAAAGATATCAATTCTGAACTTAATCGAATGAGAATTGATAATACTGACTCCGAACTTGATCGAACGAAGATTAGTAAAAAGCTAATGGGAGCTTGATAAGAATCTAAGAATATGTAGACATAGATATCTAGCTTGTGAGAACTGAAGCCTTCTATCCAACAGTCCTGACTTGATCGAGGGAAACTGCCATGCCCCTAGTCTTTTGATGATCAAGTCATTTTAATGCTTTTTGAGAAAGAATTTGATTGGTTTAAGTGTGATCATGCCCCGTCGGGAATGAAATCAAAGGAAAATGGATAAAATCCCTCTATAGAATGATATATCTCTTGAAATGATCGATTGGATTGAGAAAGAATCAATTTAGAATAAATGACGAAGTGAAGGTGTGTTAAGAGAAAGAACAATTTTACCAAGTTAACTACGTGAAAATGTAAGTTGTGAGTCTGATAAAATGATGTAGGACCAATATTTTTATGAATAATGTGCAATTTAGATGATAGGGAACCTAGAAAACTGATTGCGTAAAGCCTGAAAATCATTTTTTGAACATGTATAGAAATTCTGCATTTTTCTGAGACTGTCATAAAATATGTAGCATGTTGTTGAAAATATTGTCTGCACATTTGATTTCATTCCTGATTGATCAGAAAAGAACAAAATTGAATTTTGATAGCCTGGGAGGAGTTTTGGAGATCCTAAATAGCTCAAAAAGGTTAACATATATCTCAAATTTCACTTTTTACCCATTCATTTTCACTTTTATCCCCAGTAAATTTAGAGCTCTACAGAGAAGATGGTGGTCCCCGTACAGAAGCATCAATTTGAGCTCGCACATCAACATCAGCATCTGACCGATTACGCACTTCTGGTGAGTACATCAATACCTACCTTTTCATGTTTTTAGTTTTCATTTTTGTCCATTTTTGTAGTAGATATTAAGCTTTCAATTTTGTGTTGCACCCCGTATGCTGGATCGGGTCCGGTTAATCCTATGTCGCATCCTATTTTTCCCAAAAATTCTAGATCACATCCTGTTAATTTAGGCTTGCATCCTATTTTGCCATCTTGCATCACATAGGATAGATCTTTAGTGTTATTTGAATCTGGTCGCGTCCTGTGAAAATAGGCTCACACCCCGCATCCCATGTCGCATCCTATCAGAACAAGATTGCTTCTCGGATTCCCCATTGCATCCAAGAAATCGTGTATCACACCCAGTGTTTAAATTCGCACCCTATAAAAATACATTCATTTTTTGTTTAGAAGTTAGATTTTTTCCAATTTTGACTGTTTTGGTCTTTCTGAAGGCCAAAAAGACTGAATTGATCATTTTTCTACATAGTTACCTTAGTTAGAATACTGATTTGAACCTGTATTTGTTTTCTATTGAGAGATTGATTTTGAGGTATTTTATTTTTGAGGACCTTATCCAGGATGAGTCCTTGCATTATCCAGGGCCATGATGACCGATGAGCTACAGATTATAGCACATGTAGGTTTGACTTCTCTCATAGATTTACCTGATATCAAGGTAAATTGGGGGTTGTTGACTACGCTTGTCGAGAGATGGCATTCAAAGCACAACACCTTTCATCTCTCAACTAGTGAGATGACAGTAACACCTGAGGATGTGTGGCGTATTTTATGTATTTCAGTGATGGGTCAGGAGGTACAGTTTGAGTCTTGTTCTGCGATAGCCATTGCATCATCCCAGAGGTATTTCAGAGATCATACCATAGTCCACTGTTATCTAACATGGGCCTACATGTGTGATCATTATGATCGAATACCTGTGTATCTCACCAGTTTAATTAGAGGGATCCTCATGCCTGACCAAGGAAAACATGGATTTATGTGTGGCTGGGTTGAGACCTTGGAGCAAATGACTATTTCATCATGTAGATTTGGCTGGGGCAGTTGTATCTTAGCCCATATATATCGAGAGTTACATGAGATCGTATATGAGTATTCACACAGTATGACAATTGGTATCCTTATACTACAGATCTGGGCCTGGGAGCACATCCCAGTTACATGACCTATAGTAGATAGATAGAGGGCACCAGAGTATCCCTATGTATATATGTATGTAGGTTTTATTCAGCAGCCCCATCTGGGCAAGGTAGAGTATTGGCGTCATGTTCTGGATGATATGACAACAATTATATGGTGGCCATACTTGGACTGTGAGGAGTGGACCTGAGATAGGCATCAGATGCCTTATTTCTTTCAGAGCATATACTTGATAGGTTGGACCCAATATATTATAGAGTGGTTTCTCGTTACTCGAGTGTTGCGATAGTATGGTCATGTACAGGGCAGATCTTGGGACTTGACAACATATGCCCAGATTCGTGAAGATGAGCCTATTTCAGGGGGCAGATTGGTATACAAGACCGCTCAGCTGGAGATCAGTCATATGGTCGCAGTTGGGTGGGACTATCTTCCAGAGGTTATAGATGTAGGGTGCACCGATGGTTATCTGGCACACATGTTACAATATCCCTTTCCTAGATTCACAGCTCCTAGGGAGGTATATCCTCGCATATAGGATCCCTTAGATTATGATCTGGCTGATGATAGACCTATTAGAGGCAGAGGTAGAGCCCAGAGAGATCATGGAGGTGAGGGTGGGAGAGATGGAGGGATAGATTTGATTAAAGTGTTGAGAAACACTAGTATGATGTCTATTACAGGTAGGTGGTGTTTAAGAAACACCCTTGTTTATGATAGTGACGTTTTCATGCAAGTATTGAGAAATAATATTGTGAGAGGAAAACCATCCTAGACATGGAACCTAGGACAACCTAGCAGACACAAGCCTAACATGCTAGCAAAGATGCCCCCAGTGTAGAATGACTATTCCTAAGACGCAAATGCAGACAAATCCCAGGCAAGGATATGACATGTGTAAGGAATCAGAGTCAACCAATAACACAGGTGTGATCGTGAAGGATTAATATCAATAGTGCATTGATAGATAGAGCACAGAGTACAAGTGACGCTTATTTGCCAGGTTTTCACTGCTCGTCAAAGCTTTTTATTTTTTGCTACCAAGACGCCTGTTTGTCAGGTTTTTGCTGAGGCACTTTTCTCTTTTTCAATTTTTTTGCTCTTTTTTCTTTTTTATTTATTTTGTTAGTATCAACGTGCTTGTTTTCCAGGTTTTCACCAAGGATACCTTTTTCACGGCTTTTTCCACTATTTTTGGATTTCTTCAAGATCAATTTTCTAATGTTTTTGGTATTTTCTAAGAACTTTTCACTACACGGGCTCTGTCAGCTAGATGTCAAGCGTAGAACCACTTCAAGTGTAGAGTATTAATGGGATCAGGAAGAACATCTCCCTTAGGTGTAGCTAACTAATAATCTCTAGCCCCAAAGGTTACAGTAATAACTATGGCCCCATCTAGTTGGGTTCAAACTTTCCTTTTTGTTCTCTGTTTGGATGGTTTTTAGGATTCTCTTTGAGAATGAGATCCCCCACTTGAAATTGTCATGGTTTTACCTTCTTATTGTACCCTTTTGACATTCATTTATGGTACACTTTGAGATGATCAAATGCTTGTTTCTTGCGCTCATCAAGTAGTTTGAGTGCATGAACCCTATCAATGCGGTATTGTTCATGTGTAACAAGACCTTGGAGAGATACCCACAAAGATGAAATTTATACTTCAATGGGTAACACTGCTTCTGTGCCATAGACTAGAGAAAATGGTGTGGCTCCAGTTGGTGTTCGGATACTTGTTCTGTAGGCCCATTATGTCGGATTTAGTTGCAAATTCCAGTCTCTGCTAGACTTACTCACAATTCTATATAAGATTTTTAAATGATTTTGTTTGAAGCCTCAGCTTGTCTATTACCTTGAGGATAATATATTGAAGAACAATGCTGAGTGATATGAAACCGTGTATAAAGGTCCTCGATGTATTTGTTTTTGAACTGACCCCCATTATCTGTTACAATAGAAGAGGGTATCCCATATCTACAAATGATGTAGTTCAAGATGAACATAGCAACCTGTTTGCTAGTGGCTTTGATTAGCAGCACGACCTCAACCCACTTAGTGAAATAATCAGTGGTCGTAATGATGTACTTGTGTCCATTTGAAGAATTAGGATAGATCTGTCCAACAAGATCAAAGGCCCATTATTGAAATGACCAATGTGTTGTAAAAGGTATGAGTTCTCTAGCTGTAGCATGGATAAGGTTTCCATGTGTTTGACATTTGTAACATGTTTTAGAAAATTGAACATATTTTTCCATTATAGGCCAGTAATAGCCAACTCTTAATAGTTTCTTAGCTAATGAAAAGGCATTCGAGTGCGATCCACATACACCTTCGTGAACCTCTTTTAATGTGAGGTCAGAATCTTCTTATTCTAAACACCTAAGAAGCGTACCGCAATACCTCATCTATATAAGTTAGTAGTGATGAGGACATAACGCGATGTTGTCCTAATTAAATCTCATTTTTCATTTCTTGATAGGCCATTGGGAAAGGTTTAATCAGTATGATAAGCAATTATTTTGGCATATTGGGATTGGTCTTGGGCATTTAAAACAAAAATCACTTGGGATTCAGGTGTATCAAAGGCTAGAAAGGATAATTCTTCCACCAAGAAGTCATAGCGGAATTGGTGTTCTTCCATTTGTAACATGGATGCTAACATAGCCATAGCATCTGCAACTTTGTTTTCTATTCTTGGTATTGTTGGAATGTGACAAAGACAAAGTACTTTTTCAAGTCTTCAACTAGTTGTTTGTAAGGCATTAATTTCTCATCTTTTATTTGATAATCCCCAATTACTTGGTTGATAATGAGCTGAGAGTCACCATACACATGTAACTCTACAATTTTCCATTTCATAGCAAGTTTGAGTCCATTTACCAATGCTTCATATTCTGAGATGTTATTCGTGCATGGAAACACCAATTTATACGCCTTGGGTATTTTGTATCATTGAGGAGTGATAAATAGAACCCCTTCTCTAGATCCTTGTTGTGTGAAAGAACCATCAAAATACATCTTCCATAGATATTCAGTTAAGTGCATGATTGTTTCATCTGGAAATTCAATTATCAAAGGTGTATCATCTTGCAATGGTGAATCAACTAGTTGATCGGCTAGGACTTGTCCTTTGATAGCCCTTCTGTCCATGTACTCAATATCAAATTCACTTAGAATCAAGAACCATTTTTCTAGTCTTCTTATCAATGTTGTTTTACTCAAGAGATATTTGAGAGGATCTATTTTTGCAATAAGTTTCACTGTATGCAAGAGCATGTAGTGTCTCAATTTCTGGGATGCAAAGATAACCGCTAAGAAAGATTTTTCAATGATACTCTAATTGAGTTCATAAGACACTAAGGTCCCGCTAATATAATAGATCACTCTTTCCTTTTTATTTTCACCCTCTTGTGCTAGCAATACTCCAAGTGATGTAGTCATTGCTAAGATATAGAGGAGTAGTGGTTTTCCATGAATTGGCAACATTAGAATAGGAGGCGTAGCCAAGTAATCTTTTAATTCTTTGAAATTGTTTTCACAATGCTCATCCCATTTGAAAGTAACACCTTTATGTAGCAGTTTTGTGAAGGGTTGCACTCTATCAACTAGTTGTGACATAAATCTCCTGATGGACTGAAGTCTTCCTTGAAGCGTCCTCATTTGATTGATATTGCGAGAAGGTGACATTTCCAGTATATATTTTACCTTTTTGGGGTCCACCTTGATTCCCTTAGCTGATACAATAAACCCTAAGAGTTTCCTTGATTGGACTCCAAATGCACATTTCTTTGGATTAAGCCTTAGTTGAAATTTCTCCATGAGATCTAGTATCTTTCTCAAGTCTTCAATATGAGTTGTTCTTATTTTTGACTTGTCTAATGTGTCATCCACATAGTCCTCCATGTTTTTTTGTATCATAACATGGAAGATTTTTGTCATATCTCTTTGGTATGTAGCGCCAACATTCTTTAGTCCAAATCGCATGACGTTCCAGCAAAATGCTCCCCATGCGCATGTAAATGCTATCTTTTCTTGGTCTTCAGGAAAAATCTTAATTTGGTTATAGCCCAAGAATTCATCCATGAGAGAATACATCTTATATCCCACCATGAGATCTATAATCATATCAATATTTGGCAGTGGAAAATCATCTTTAGGACAAGCTTTCTTGAGGTCTCTAAAGTCTGTGTAGATCTTGATAGATTTATCTACTTTAGAAACTAGTACCACATTATAAATCCATCCTGCATAAGCGATGACTCTTATGAATCCATCCTTTAATATCTTTTCCAACTCTTCTTTTACTAGTAATGCCACATGTGGATGCATCTTCCTTAATTTTTGTTTCATAGGTTTGATCCCATGAGCTATAGATAAATGATGCATTATTAATTCAGGATCAAGTCCAAGAATATCAGTGTAAGACCATGCAAATTTGATCTTCTTCTCTTTGAGAAATTCAGTGAATTGTATCTTTTCTTCTTCTGATAAGGATTGTGCTAGGTGAAAAAATTGAGGAGCTTCTACTATTCCCAAGTTAACTGGTTGTGTAGGTTCTATCAGAACTGAAGATCTTTCTTGAAAGCGCTCAGGGAGGATATCAAGAATCTCATCTTTTGGATCCTTTGAAAGGTTTTCACCATTATATACGTCTTTTATTTTTACTTTTTTAGAATCTGATACTGCCACAATGTGGTTTTCACCATCATTTCTTTTCTTCTTTTTATTTTTCAATATGTGACTAAGAAAGCTGATATCCTCATCTATCATGTCCAAGCTCCTTGCATTGGTGGAAGAAGGATAAGGTTCACAAGCATTTATATAACATGCCAAAGTATAGTCATTGGGAAATTTCATGATAGAAGTAGGATCTGAATTGGTCCAATCAATCAAGTCATGGTTTACCAAGGATAATGATTTGGAGTTTGGTAAGGAAAGCATCATGTCAGCATCAAGACTATTAGCTGGCAAGACATGTTCCATTAAGTAAGATTCTACAACGTTTAGATCATTAAGAGTCGATTCGTCATTAATAGGGTCATTGTTAGTAATATGTGGACCTAACTCTAGCGACTTATCAGTTGATATTTCTTCTTCTTCTCTCATTAAATTGAAACTCATAGCTTGTATCCTTTGAATGTCCTCTAGACCTAGTAAAGCACCACTATCTCCATCAACAATCCTGGGTAGTGGTATCTCATCTATGTTAGAACTCTCTCCTCTCTCCAATAGAGATGCAAATTTATGAATCACATCTACCTCAATGTCCATGGTAGCATCAGACAGATGATCCCATTCATAATCATGTGAGTCTATTATTTCATCATCAGATATGTTTAGAAACTCAACAATAGTTACCTAATGTACCCTATTAGCCACTTTTAGATCAAAGTGTGGTAAGTCTAAGACATGTGAAATTGTGACCAATTGCCCCCAGTTAGGATGTATATCTTATTGTTGGGGTATTTATTCAGGAGTTTCTTCTATCTGTGAGACTTCTGGAGAGTCTTTTGTTGTTTCCTCTACTTCTTGGATATCAGCTAGGGGCAACAAACGAAAATGATGCTCTTGTTGTGCTACAAAAGTAGGTACATATCTTTCTCCTTGATATTTGTGATACTCAATACCAATGTGTAATAATCTTTCATATGTCCATGGTTCCAATGTTGTTTCTTCTTCTTCATCATCACTTCCTTCATCAAAGATTGGACCATCTCTAAAAGTAGGGTTTTCTGATTTGTTATTGAAACCTAACCTGTTTTGTCTTTGGTGTTTCTAAATTCCATGTGTATAGGTTCAACAAGTCCTTTTTGTTTATCTCCTAAAGGTCCCTTCCCTTTATATCCTATCTATTTGAGAAGGTCATATCCTTTACCATACTTTTCTGGGGATATATCCACATGTTTTACCTCATTTTCTCTTTGTTCTCCTTTATAGAGCCAAGCCAAGACTGCTTTATCTTCTTTTTCATCCTCTTGAGAAGTAGAGGCTCTAACCATACCAGTTGGTTTGTGAATGTCTTTTTCTTTTGATGCAGTAGGTGCAAAAGATGAGGAAGGTTTCCCATAAGATCTTGGAGACACGGGAATGTTAGTTAATGATGGTGTCATGTCTAGTTTGTATTCCCCCATATCATGTCTTTAGAGGTTTTAGGTATAGATTCTTTTGGGACTTCCTTATTGTGAGGAACCATACTATCTACTTTAACAGTGTTGCAAGTGTAGCTTGAATCAATAGGAATTGTCACTTCCACCCCATTGAGTGGGAATTTGATGCATTGGTGGTAAGTAGATGGCACTGCTTGCATTTTATGTATCCAAGGTCTCCCTAGTAAAATTTTATAGGCCAATGGTAGATTGAGAACTTGATAGATCACATTTTGTTCAATTGGTCCTATTCTGATTGGTAGAACAATGATTCCTTTGGATGATATTTCTTCTTCATCGTAAGCCTTGATAGTTATCTTACTTCTTGAATCAATGGTTTGTTATGAAAGACTCAACTTCTTGATTAGATTGAGAGTACATATGTTCAACCATGCACCTCCATCTATCAATACACGTTTGACACAGGATTTGTGAGTCAAGACTTCAATGTGAAGGGGTTGGTTATGCAGATGAGTCAAGGATTTGTCATCTTCTTCTGAAAAAGAGAGGTAATGTGGAGCCAAGATATGATTGACCATTGCTTGGAACTTGTCTACATCAATGTATTTTGGAACATTTGCGGAATGTAGGGCTTGTTCAAGAACTTCCCTATGCACTGAAGAGATCTTTAGTAACTTAAATATAGAAATTTGAGTTGAGGTTCTTTGTAAGTGGTCTACCAAGTTATAGTTTGCAGATGGTATAGTAATTGTTTGTCTTGTTGCTGCTGGTTTAGGAATTGTGACAACAAGTACTTTAGAGGATGTTTCTTGCTTAGATGAGGAATTAGCTCCTTTGACCGTGACTTGTGCTTGGCTTTGAGTCACTGCGTTTGATTGTGTTGATGTGTCTTTGGCACCTTTAATAGTTATCACATTGATTGATTCACTTTTCATGTCCAACATTTTGATCTCATTGTCATTATGGGAGTATATGTAATTTACTTCAATTCCTTTTCCTTTAGAATCTTCCCCTTTTTCGTAATTAGGGAATGGTTTGTTAAATGATGTATGATCTTCGTTAGTGGTATGTCCTTCCACTTTGATTTTTCCTCCTTCAATAAGATCTTCTATAATGTGTTTGAGCTTAAGACAGTCATTAGTCTTATGTCCTTTTTTTATGAAAGACACAATATAGGCATTGTCATTCCACCATATTGGTTTAACTTCCGGTTCCCAAGGTTTTGAATCGGGTATCATGAGGACTTTGTTATTCACGAGTGTCTTCAAAACTGTCTTAAGAGGTTCTCCCAATGGAGTAAATGTTCTTTGAGGTCTAGTCCATGGTTTACTCTTGTTGTTCTCATTGTTTTCTCTTGGTATTGTGGTTGTTACCTTAGCTTCTTTGTTCGCTTGTAAGTTGCTCATTAGATTGAACACTACTTGTTTAGGATTCACATTTGATGATTTTACCACTCCATCACTAACAACATTCTTATTCTTGTTCCACCATTTAGGTTTGTTGTTGTAGTTGTTAGATTTGCCATCACTTTGGAGTGTGATTTATCCTTTCTTGACCATGACATCTTCAGCGTGGATAGCATTTTTGATCATTCTATCAAAGCTAGGTGAATCTTGCATTTGCAAAGCATAGTTCATTTTGGAAACAAAGTTATTAATAAATATTTCCATCTTTTCCAATTTGGGTATTTATCTTGAGTACCTTGCAAAGATTCTCCTCCACCTTTGTAAAAGGTGTGTAAAGGATTCTCTTGTTCTTTGTTTCATGTTAAAAAGGTCCATCATGGGTACGTTATGTTGTATATTGTAGGAGTAATGTTGGACAAATATTTGTATTAACTCCTCAAAAGACTGCACACTTGGTGTGAGTTTGGAGAACCACTCCATAGCATTTTCACCTAGACATCTTGGAAAGGAAATAGCCTCATTAATAGGTAGGTTCATGCATGTACTCAATTCTTAGAGCACAAAACTCTCTAACATGGTCATGTGGATCAGTTTCTCCTATGTACTTGTCATATTTGGGTCTTTCCATGTTAGGAGGAAATGAAACCATGTTGATACTCTTGTCAAAAGGAAATGGACTTATGTGTTCCAATGAGTATTTTTTTGTTGGGTTGACCTTTTCTTGCTTGAGTGTCACAAATTCGGATTGCATTAAGGTTAGTTGTTTGGTGAGAATAGAAATAGGTGTTGGTACCTCTTTTTCCTTTAGTCTCTCAACATCATAGTCTTTGGGAAGTCTTAACCCAAGAGAGGCTAGGTGTAGGAAATATTTCTCCTTGTCTTCACTAATAATCTTTTCCAAGGGTCTTTAGAATTTTCAACTTTGTTTGAGCTTGTTTTACTCTTCTTCGGATATATCTTCATCACTATTCAAGTCAAACAAAGGACGACCGATATTTTGTTATTCATGACTACTCTCTCTTTCGTTTTGGTCTTGTTCATTGTTGTATTCTTCAAAATTTGCACTCCATCCTTGATAAGGAGCTTCCATTGTGGGTGAGTCTTGATCGAATAAGGGGTTTCAAGATGTCTCTCCTTGGTGAAACTGAAGTAATCTAGGAGGTATTTCTGATTCATCAGCAAGGTATTGATTGCGTCTTGTGTTAACCATGAAAGTTGGGTCTGAACTTCATCAAAGGTTTTCCAATAGTGTCAAATAAGATTTCAAATTGTCCGAGTAAGTGTGTCCAAGTAGTAAAAGATGGTTTATGTTTGTTTTGAGTGAATGACTCCAGCGTTAGAGGGTTAGAATGCCCTAATAGTGAGTTGAGAATCAAGAGGTTTTGATAAGTGAGTAGATCACACATTTCAGGACCAATTGTGAGAATCGAAAAGGACATGCAAGGTAGACTTCTAAGAAGATTGTGAAACAATGACAGACGGACCAACAAGAGCAACAAGACCAGACTGAAGAGACAAAAGGGTATCTATAAAAACTAAGTTTCTCTAAGAGGCAAATGTTCAAGTACCCACTGTCCTAGATGCGACTCCCTAAATGTGAGCTTTGTTATACCAGATGTGAGCTTTGAAATTTTGTATGCATGCAACTTTCCTGCATGTAAGCCAGGAATGACCAGAAGTGAGAAAGTTCCCTTGATGCAAGATTATGCAACCAGATGCAACCTAGGATAGACCAAAAGTGAGCCTCTGATGGTTTTTCAAGTTTATGTCAAATTTGTCTCAAAGCATGTGAAATTTGTTCAGACAATAAAGTTTTTTCTGAGACTTTCCAGAGAGTTTTAAACATGTATGTCAGGGAATGAAATTTATTGCTTATTTCAAGGAGTTTATCTTTTTAGTGAGCTTTTAGGACACATCAAGCAATGTTCTTTTGTTAGGGTGATCAAACACTTTCCCTATTCCCTAGATTCTAAGCATAAAATGAAAATCTTTGCTCGTAGACTCAGGTACACACTCACATGCTAATCAAAATACGACCATCACCAAGCATGTAATGGTTATAGTCATGATGTCGTATTAGCTGACTCCAAACACAAGTGAGGGAATAAAATGACAAGTATCTTGGGGAAATTACTATTTTCCTTGCACAAAGATTATCACCCTTTTGGAGATAAACCGGGTTTGTTTTGAATAAAAGTGTTTTGTAATTGTGGGCATCTGTTTGCAATCGTCCCCCATAGAATTGCACAAGGAAAAATTAAGGCATATAGCCCTATGAGTACTCAAATGTGTGTAGTCTTGCAAGCAAGATTCAAGCGGCTCTTCTCTACACACACTCAAGCATGTTCAAGGAATGATGTCAAAATTCCAAGAACAAAACTGACTATGTCTTCCGAGGCTTTGGCCTACAAGGAAGCATATTGATTATAGTGAGTTGGAAGGGTTGGCATAAACCTTTCCTCACTTGGGTCATCCCGGGAGATTTTTTTTCTCAACCGACATGCCCTCTAATGTTTTAAAAGCAATGAAAAAGGATTGGCAACTTAGGAGTCTAGATTTCTGATTCTTCATGAGAAGAAGAGCATACTCTCCTATTCCATGTCATTTTCTCCCACAAACACACCAAACATGTTCATTTCCTCAAACTTTGTAACTCAAATCTCAATCCCCCATGATGAGTCTTTGATTCTTCCAACTTGGGAAAAAGAGCAAATCCTCTAGTGAGACTAAGTAATGTTTTTAAGTTTGAATTTTAAGTTCCTATTGTAAGAAATAACAAAGCATATGAAAGAAAATTTGTCTTGTTCAATTTCCCTAATTTAAGATGATTTGCTTGTTCAATTACTTTCCCAAAATTAGACATTTTGAGCTTTGTTCATTTTCCCACAAATTTAGTGCTTTGCTTGTTCATTTAATATCTAAAAATTAGACAATTTGATGGTTCAATTATCCCACAATCTTAATGAATATCTTGGTTCAATTACTATCAAACTTTAGAAAATTTTGTTTGCCTTGTTCATTTCTCTCAAATTCTCATCAAGTTTTAAATTGACTTTTGAGTTTTAGATCTTCCTTAAAGGAAAAGAGCATAATCCTCTGGTCAATTTATCAAATGATGGAAAATGTTCTTAAGTGTAAAAGCATAACAAAATAGAAGTCAAGTTGAGCGGTTTGACAACCTACAACCCACAAGTTAGTAATTTCTTTTCAAATTTTTAAATAAAAAAGTCTCTGATAGAAACCTGCAAACAAATATTAGACTGTTCAAAGCATAGAAATAGGCATGGTCAAAAGATTAGTGGTTAGACTTTCAAATTTGCAATTCACCCAACCAAATGCGACTGCCTTTACTAAATGCGATCAAAGAATTCCTGGATGCGATTGCCTTTCCTGAATGCGAGCTTTTGTACTAAATGTGATACAGGAATTACCTAATGCGAGCTTTCCCTGGATGCGATTCAGGATCTACTAGATGGGATGTCAGAAATTTGGGATGCGATTGCCTTTCTAGAATGTGATGATCTTTCTTGCATGTGAGCTTTGGAAACTAAAGGCGACCCTGAACCTGAAAACAGAGAACACAAATCAACCAAAAAGAAGTTAAAAACGTGGAGAAATCCTAGGATTTGCCCCACGATGGGCACCAGAAATGTGTGTGTATTTTGTGGACCTACAAGTTGCAACACAACACTTCAATATATCATTGCATTAGTGAGATAAACATGAAATAACAAGGGAAAAGCACATATACATCACTAAAATTGACATATTTCTCCCTATCTAAGAATAGTATGAAATATGCTATAATTTGCCCTCAGATTATGCATAAATCAGTGACAACATCATGCTTAAAATGGAAGATTTAAAGAATGCAAGCTAAATGTTCAAATAAAGTTCATTTTAGAGCTCCAAATGAGATGATGTAATTACTATCAATCAAAATGCATTAAGAATTCTAAAAATTTAGAGAACCATAAGGATGTAATTAAAATTCTAAGATTATAGGCCCATTGAGTTCAAAATTCATTCCTTCTATAGAAGAATTTGAGGAATGAGAGGTTAGGATTGAATTGTGAAGAGAGGTGGAGATTGAATCTTTGGTGATCCATGTGAGGTGATCCAAGTGATTTAAATCTCATTGGCTAATGGATTGACTTTCCATTTTGCAAGTGAGGAGTTGTAATTAGGGAATTAATTTAATTCCTTTTAATTAATTACCTTAGCCATGTATTTGTTTCTTTTGATTTAATTGATTTGATTTGATTTAATTGGCTAAGGCAATTAATGTAAATTAGTGATAAGATCACTAGGAGAATAAATTTGATTTAAATGTATTATGCCAACTAATTAAAGATTTGTCTTGACATAATTAGGGGTATGATCACACTTAGGGAAAATAGGGTCTCTGGTCTGAGCAAACCAAATTAGGGTGGTTACAGTAAGAAGTATAAGTCATTGTATGGATCTGATTTCTAGAGCCAGTTTTCTGAATAAAGCACCATATAGATTGACACCTACCGAGAATGAAGAACATAACAGACAAGTGAAGGAGTTGTTGCAGAAGGGTTTGATCAGAGAAAGCTTGAGTCCATGTGTTATCCATGTTGTATTGGCACCTAAGAAGAATGGATAATGGAGAATGTGTATTGATTCCAGAGCTGTCAACAAGATAACAGTGAAATATAAATTTCCTATGCCTAGGATGGATGACATAATGGATTGTTTGAGTGGAGAAAATTATTTTACCAAGATTTATTTGAAGATTGGCTATCATCATATCAGAATCAGAGAAGGTGATGAATAGAAGATTGCTTTCAAGACAAAAGAAGGATTATACGAGTGGTTGGTTATGCCTTTTGGTTTAACTAATGCACTTAGTACTTTCATGAGGTTAATGAATGAAGTTCTCAAGAGATTTTTGGGTAAATTTGTGATTGTTTATTTGGATGATATTTTGATATTCAGTAAGACTAAGTAAGAACACCTTAAGCATATTAGACAAGTGTTTCAAGGACTAAAGGAGGATAAGCTACTGATTAATCTGAAGAAGTGTTCCTTTATGCAAGAAGAGATTGTGTATTTAGGATTTGTGATTTCAACTAATGGTTTGAAAATGGACCATGAGAAGGTTAAAGCAATTATGGAATGGCCTACATCTATGAATGTGGGTGAGGTAAGATCATTTCATGGTTTGGATAGTTTCTACAGAAATTTCATTGAGAATTTCAATTCTATTTGTAATGTTATGAATGAGACTATGAGAAGAGATAAAAAGAATTTTAAGTGGACACATGGAGCTGACAAGAGTTTTGAGACTTTCAAACAAAAGGTTGCCGAGTTACCTATGTTAGATTTGCCTGATTTCAATAAGGTATTTTAAATTGAGTTTGATGCAAGTGGTAGTGCAATAGGAGCTGTGTTGAGTCAAGAAGGTAAACTTGTTGCTTTCTTTAGTGAGAAAATGAATGATGCTAAAAGAAAGTATTCTGTGTATGATCAAGAGTTTTATGCTATTGTTCAAGCTTTGAAGAAGTGGAGACATTATTTGATCCCTAAGGAGTTTGTATTGTATACTGATCATAAAGATTTATAGTATTTGGGAAGTCAACATAAGTTGAATCAGCGACATATGAAGTGGGTTGAATATTTACAGAGTTTCACATTTGTGATCAAGTATAAGAGTGGAGTTACTAACTGAGTTATAGATGCACTGAGCAGAAGATGTTCTTTTTTGAACGAGATGAAGGTTGTTGTTCTGTGTTTTGATGAGATGGAGGAGTTGTGTGATATTGACCCTGATTTTTTTGAGGCATGGAGAGAGTGCATAGCACCAAATTTGTCAGGACAACCAAGTAAGTTTGAGGAGTTTTTCATTCAAGAAGGTATGTTGTTCAAAGGAATTTAGTTGTGTATACCAAGAAGTTCCATGAGAATTAATTTAATTAAGGAAAAGCATTGTGGTGGATTGGCTGGACATTTTGGAATTGATAAGACATTGAGTTTGCTTAAGGAAAAGTAATATTGACCTCATATGTATAAGGATGTTCAGAAGTTTGTAAGGAGTTGTGGAATTTGTCAAGTTGCAAAAGGAGTAAGTCAGAATACTGGATTGTATACACGTATTTTTGTTCCTGAGAAACTTTGGGGTGACATCAGTATGGATTTTTTTCTTGGATTACCTAAGACAGTAAAATGGTATGATTCCATATTTGTTGTTGTGGATAGATTCTCTAAGATGGCACATTTCATACCATGTAAGAAGACATCAGATGTTGTGCATATTGCTGAGATTTTCTTCAAAGAGGTTGTTAGATTGCATGGATTACCGATAATTATTATCTCTGACTGAGATAGCAAGTTTGTTGGTTACTTTTGGAGGACTTTGTGGAAAAAGATGGATACTGAGTTGAGGTTTAGTTCTACATTCATGGATAGACAAAGGTTGTGAATAGAAGCTTGGGTAATTTACTGAGATGTTTAGTTGGAGATAAGCCGAGTAATTGGGAGATGATATTGGAACAAGCTGAGTTTGCATATAATAATTCTGTGAATAGGAGTACAGGAAAAACACCTTTTGAGATTGTTACTTGAATGCAGCCTAGAGGAGTATCAGATTTGAGGGATATTGTTGGTGAATAAAAGAGAAGTGATGAAGGGGAAGTATTTGCTGATTTTATGAAGTCTTTACATGAGGAAGTGAAGTTGAAGTTGGAACAAAGTAATCATAAATATAAGAAAAATGCTAACAAGTCTAGGAGACATCATGTTTTTGAAGTTGGTGATGAGGTGATGGTTCATTTGAGGAAGGGCAGATTTCCTGTTGGAACATACAGTAAGCTGAAGATGAAGAAGTTTGGTCCTTGTAAAATTATAAGGAAGTTTGATAGTGGTAATTCTTATGAAGTTGAGTTATCCAATGACATGGATATATCTCCTATATTCAATATTGCTGATTAGCACAAGTATCATGAGTCAGATGATGAAGTTGTTATACCAGATGATTATCCTAAGATGTAGATTGAAGAGGTTGAACATATATTGGATCAGAGGATTGGTAAAAGCACAAGAGGAAAATGTTACTATGAGTATTTGGTGAAGTGGAAGAATAGACCAATTGAAGATGCTACATGGATTTCTCAATTTGCGTTGGATTTAGCTCAGGTTGTGACACCTCAATGATTCAGGGGAATCATTTCTTTCAACCCTGGTTGTCTGATGCAGTAGCATCCTAAGTTGCCTTGCTATCCTGCTCATCTTTGTTCATTTTGCCAGTAAGTGTCGAGTTGCGGTTATTGCCGAGTTGTAGTGTGTGACGAGCTGTCCAGTGTTGGCCGAGCATTCCTTCCTATGTCGAGTGAAATTGATGCTCAGTTCTTCTTGACCAAGCTTGTTTGTGTTTGGTTTCTGTTGAAGCCGAATTCTGTATTTAATTTCTTCTTGCACATTTAATAGTTGGATCTTGTCTTGGGATGTGTGCAAACTGTTGGTGGTCGACCTTCCATCTTTGTAAGCCGCTTTGGCAAGTATAAATAGGGATGTCTAGGAGTAGGTTAGGAGGAGCTAGTAGAGAAAGTAGCAGCCATTGATATGAGAAGGTAGAAGGTAGGTTTAGTTTGGATTTTGTAAATCTTGTTGCCCGTAACCTGGAAGGCCTCACAGCCGGGCATGTATGCTGTAATTGGATGAATCAATAAAAGATATTTTGTGGTTTCATCTCTCCTTGGTGTTGTTCTCTGTGTTGTTTTCTTCCGTGGTGTGTACTCACAGGCTGGTTGGATAGTTGGGTGTGCCTTTGGCCCTAACCTTCCTTCTCTACCTTGCACCACAACCCCTTATGTTCTTACAACTATTTATAAGAAAGGTGATTGTTCGTAACTAATGTTTTACTTAACCTTACATTGGGTCAGCCCCATAAACAATTCCTTATAATTATTAAACTCAAATACTAGACGATACCCTAGTTTTTGAAATAAGCATTGCCTTATTGTATTTTACCATTATTTATAAATTGTAATCATTTCTATTGTTTTCTTTTTTCATATTTCATTTTCTGTCTCTGTAATTGCCATTCTTAGAAAATTGAGTTTATGCTAAACTTTGTTAGCTCATGTCTTCTTCATGTTGGGGACATAACAACTTGCCATCTTCTTCCACTAACAAGCCCTTGAAAAATACTCTGCAAAAGCTTCCACTCAAACTGAGATTAGTACAAAAAGTCACTACCCTATAATGAAACCAAAATTAGGCAAACTCTAATACCAACTAAAAGGAAGCTATGCACAAAAAATGCTTCCAAACACTAACATACTCAGGGAGATTACACAATTTTTTCCTACAAATCTAACTACTAGAGTAAAAGAAACACATATAGAAAGAGGTAGCAAGGAACTCTTAGTCTAGCAAATCACATCAACAATCGATTCCTTGAGGGAAACCTATATCTCATCTTGGACAATCATCACCTTTCTCATCCCCATTGAAAAAAGAACCCTAAAACATATTTGTAAAATTTGAAAAAAAAAGATTGAAAACATTACTTAGGTTGTTGGGACCCATAAAAGTCAAATCCTCCCTTACACTATAATTGACTTAACTCATCTCATAAAGTAGATGAAAGAGTCAAATTAAAAAATTAGGGGCATATTTGAGGCCCTCAAGAAAAAACAAATGAAGGAATACAAATGCTATACAAATTTAAATTTGGAATTCATTCGCTATCACGAAGTTTGAATCTCGACAAAACTACAAAATGACCACATCTAAATTACATGTTTTTCATTGAAGAAATATTCCATACCCAGTTTAACAGCAATGGCGTGGAGGATATCTGCAGGAGCTCTTTTATGCATCTTGGCTATTCAACTCCTGACTCAAGCCTTTGGGATCACAAACAACACAACAATATCTCAAACAGTTGTTCCAGATTCTTCTGTACGAGGTGAAATCTTCTCTGAAAAACTTGAGCCGATTAGAAGTGATCTCCTTGATGTAGATGCAGCTACAAATTCTCTATATCTTTCCCCATTGACAGTTAGATCAAATTACGAGGATATGCTTGAGAAATTCAAAATATATATATACCCTCGTGGAAAACAAGATTTCGGGTCCCCTGAGTGGTGCGGCGATCAGAGATTAAGAGACCTTGACAGACATGGTGCCATGTTTTACGAAAACCTAATCAATAGTGATTTCGTTACAGATGACCCAGAAAAGGCCCACTTGTTCTTCCTGCCATTTTCATTAGATGCTTCGGGGATTGATTCATCAACAAGTGTCTCTAGGTTTTTGAGAAGATATATAGACGATTTGAAGAGCCAATACCCTTTTTGGAGTAGAACCCTTGGTGCAGATCATTTTTATTTCTCACGTAAGGGGGTATTGACAGATTCTTCGAGAAGTGTTGTTGAACTGAAGAAAAATGCAATTCAGATCTCCTGCTACACCCTTGCCCTCTCTGTTGGTGGTGCCAAGGCAAGGTTTTACCCACATAAGGACATAAGCATGCCTCCCGTGGAATCAGTAATGGATGTTCATCAAACCCCAAAGCTTCAGCAAAGTGATGGAGAATCCAGAACTATTCTTGCCTATCATGTGGGTGCACCTCCTGGTCTTGACTCAGTTCTTCAGGAATGGGAAAATGATCCAGATTTTGTTTTGGATCCCCTGCTCCCAGAGCCTGATCTTTATTTCCAGAGGCTGTCTTCAAGTAGGTTCTGCTTGAATTTCGTCGGCGATGGTGGCAATTCATCAACCCTGGTGGATGCATTGAAATTTGGGTGCATTCCAGTTATAATAGCTCAGGGTCCCCTGTTTGACGTGCCATTTCAGGATATCCTTAATTGGCAAGAATTTGTGATTATTATGAACATGAGACAGATTAGTAACCTGAAACAAACCCTACAGAAGATACCAGAAAGCCAATTGCAGAAGATGAAAATTCTAGCCATAGAAGCAAGCAGACATGTGAAGTGGCACTCTTCTCCGCAGCCATATGATGCATTCTACAGTATAATGTACCAGCTATGGCTTCGACGACACACTATCAGATATGCTCGGAGCCATATAAGTAGCTGAATGGTCAGTGTACTTTTCCAATTCAATGTGTTGTTCATTCTGCTGTGTCAACGTTGGAGTAGGCTAGAGCTTTCTTCTCCATCGGTTCTCTTTAGGTTGTTCCTTTGGAGAAGGGCCATATTGTCGTAAGATAGTTCTGTATAAGTTGGTTTTTTGATATTCTGACTTGCCCAGTGTTTGTCAGTTAGGATTTAGCTGCTTCATTTTAGTTCTATTGCAAGCTAGTTTTAGTTTCGGATGCAATACTTTTGGTTGTTGGAATTCCTTTAAGCCTTCCTGTTAGCTATTTTTACTTTGCTCTATTTTTTGTCAGCTGACCTCCTCTGGTCAATCTTGTGTATTGTCATAATTTATTTCTTTGTATCAGGTGCTTCATAATTAAACCACAAAGTGCCTATTGTAAGTAGTTACGGGTATTGTCACACAACTAGTTTTACTAAAATGAAATTGGATCTGTTATTATTTATAGACGGACAGAGCTGTGTGCTCTGCTTGTAAAAGCATATTTCAAAGGTTTTTTCTGTGTCTAACATTGCTCTTTTGTTGCCCAGCCCAATTTTTAGATTTCTTTTGAGGCTATTTACTGCAAGATTCTGTAGTCATTTGCTTGTAAAAGCATATTTCAAAGGTTTGTTTGCATCTCCTTGCAAAGATTGCTCTTTTGTTCCCCAGCCCCAGTTTTGGATTTCTGTTGAAGTTATTTATTGCAAGATTCTGCAGCTATTTGCTTGTAAAAGCATATTTGAAAGGTTTGTTTGCATCTCCTTGCAAAGATTGCTCTTTTGTTCCCCAGCCCCATTTTGAATTTCTCTTG